>JAVCKT010024067.1:0-50111 GCA_032273925.1 Rhynchotus rufescens
GGCTGCACGAGCCGCCGCCTCCCCGCCCGCCGCAGCCGCGCAGACGTGTCGCGATCTGCGCTGCGGGCCGGCAGCGCCGCGCGGGCTCGGGCTCCGGCACCGGCACCGGCGCCGACGGGCGCCCCCCGCCTGCCCCGGCGGGCGCTGCGCGGAGCGGGGCTGCAGCCCGCGGGGAGGAGCGGAGCGGAGCGGAGCCGCTGGCGCCCGGCGGCCGCTGCTGTGGGCAGGGGAGCGGCTGCCCTCGGGGCTCCGGCCTGGCCGCGCTCCCGGCGCAGGAACGGGCCGGCGCTGTGACAGGAATGCACAGACAGCGCCGGAGCTCGGCCCGACGCGCGGCGCGCTGGCTCCTGCAGCCTGGCCCCGCCGCCGGGGCCTGCTCCAGGGCACGGGCTCGCGGTGCCTGGCTGCGTGGAACGGATGATCCTGGCTCCTTAGCGCTGGGGTCACCAGGTGTGGGCGCTTTCAGGGATTTAGTGGTTGTTATGTGTCTCCAGGGATCTCTAACCGGGAGGAGAAAGCACGTCACGCTATGAATTGCCGAAGCCTTTGACTGATTCTGCTTTGTGAGAAAACGTCCCTGTTGTTACAGCACCATGAGGAGAAGGGCAAGAGGAGGCTGCCTGAGGGTCCTGGGCATGAATCTAGTGTCCTGGTCACCCTGCTGCTCACCACTGTCCAGAGGAGGATGCAGGCAGCCCCCGGGGCACGCACAGCCCAAGGATGCTCCCCCAGGCTCTGGGGTGCCCGGACTGCCCGACTCCTCTCACCAAGGACACCGAGTGTAGCTGACCCAGGATGGAGGCAGTCACTGCGGGGGGGCTTGGCCCCTGCCCTGTGCACCACAGCAATGCAACACTGCAAGACACGACGCCTTCTGCAGCAGATGCATCAGGATGCAGCCATCACAGGGCCTGTCCTCACGCCTTGCGGCTGACACCATGCCAGAGATACCTTTGCCTCGCAGTGTGACATCCAGCACCCATGTGGACAGAAGGAGGAAGCTCTATGGTTCTCCGAAGCCCAGGCCCATCAGTTCAGCCTGGGCGTGCTCTGCTTGGATGCTTCTCAGGAAGCTTATCCTGGTGGTCTGCTCAGCAGCTGCTGACCTGGGTCCCCAGCAGATGCATCTGCTCCAGCAGCCGCTGCCATCCCGGCGGCCTCCACCGCTGCCCAGCGCTTGGCAGCAGGAGCTGACGCTCATGGCAGGATGTGCCATGGTTATCTCCAAGCTCCAGCTGCGCTTTCATGGAGCCAGTTCAAGGTCTCACAGGGACAGAGAGGCCCAAATGCTGGGGGGAAGGACCGGCTGCAACCCCCCTACTCCTTTGCAGGAGGTCATGGTGGTGTCTGCCCTTGCTGGGGGGCTCAGGGCATTGTTCTCCCCGACATTTGGTGTTAGCACAGTGGGCCCTGGTTCTACAGGGGTGAGGACAGCATGTGCAGCCCGCCACAGTGCACAGCAGGGAGGAGAGGATGCTCCTTGGTGCTGGGCTCGCTACCCTGGCCTGTCTCTGCCAGATCCAACTCTCCTTGAGCTCTGTCCCCCGCAATTGCAGCTCTGTCCATTCCTGCTGCCCCAGGAGGGCAGTGCATGACACGTGGCCAACAGCAGCTGTGTGGCTAGTGCTGGACCCAGAGGCAAGTGTTGAGTGGCGCCCTCCATGGTGGAAGCGGCATGGAAAATCCCACTCCGGGTACTCAAGCAGGCATGCGCTCACGCGCTCACCCCTTGCAGGCTGCCTTGGCTCTGCGCAGTGCACAGGGGCCCATTCAGGGCCGTGCTCCGCAGCGGCCTCGTGCAGCGCAGCCTCGAGCACCACAGCAGAAGAGGCTGCTCCTCCATGCGCCGAGGAGGTGGGTGCTGCTCCCCCTGGCATCCCCGGCAGGTCTGGGGGCTCTTGGGGGCCACTTTGGGCCAGCTTGTCCGAGGAGTCTCCAAGTGCCTGTTCGCTGTCCCCCTACACCTCCCCTGTCTCCCTTGCAGCAGTTCCCTGCAGTGCTGTCCTGCGCAGCCCCCCCACACTGCAGTGCTGCACCTGCTGCAGCCCTCGGCCACGCATGGGGGGCAAGAGCGTGAGCATGAGGCGGAGCGCAGCACTGGGCAGCCCGGTGGCAGGGCCTGATCCCGCCTCGTGTCAGTACAGGGGTGCACACACACACACGCACGCACACGCACGCACACACACGCACACACACACACGCACACACACGCACAGAGCTGTGCACACAACATGCCACGAGCGCCCTGCAGGGGGGCACCCGCAGGACCACCCCGAGACTTCAGACAGGAGGGAGGAAACGTTACTTTCTCCATGATGATAATGTTGTTCCTCATCAAAAAGTGTTTGCAAGCTGCAGCATTTGCTCCTCTTTAGAAGCAGGAAATTCGGCGCTCCAATCACTGAAATGTCAAGAGCAGCAATGTGCGGAGAGGCGCTTCCCTCTCCAGAGCCCCGGGGCGCTGGAAGCGCTGCCGGCTCCGAGCTGCTGCTGTGGGCAGCTGCCGTCAAGGAGGCTGCTTTCCCCAAGCACTCCTTCCCAGGAATCCTTTTCCACCTTAAGTTCTTTAGTCCGTAAGATGGGGGAGCTGTTGCATTGTGCAAAGCAGTGCGCGCAGGCGGACACCGCTCGTCATTCACTCCATTTCCATCCGCGTCTGCGCGGGAGCCGCCAGCCCCGGCCCCGCCGCGGGGCCTCGCCCGACACGTGGGTTGGGTGCAGACCCCACCAAGGGCTCTGGCCGGCCTCGCGGGTCTCTGTGACTCTGTTTGGGGGCCGCCGTTGGGTTTGTGCCGGGCTCGACCCTTCCTGGCAGTTCGTCACGCAGTTCGTCACACACCAACCCCTGCCCATTCCCCAGGGTGCTGGCGGCCCCGGCCAAGCTCACCTGGACCGCACGGAGCCGAGAGGCGCCTCACAGCCGAGGGCGTCCGCCCTGCTCTGGTCTCTCCACTGCTAAGGAAACTGTTCAGCTTAGATTCCCCTCCCTGATTAGGGTAATTGCACTGTTTGCTTGATCTTGTGTTTTTACATCTTCTGCATAGTTATATTACAATTTCTGTCAGCGGGCACCTGGGTTTCTCAGCAGTGGTTCGTGTCTTTGGATGCTTTCCCGTCCCCATAGGCTGGCAGACAAACACAAATGTGCAGGATTCGGAGCAACCAGTGCAGCTCTGCCCGTGGCGCCCGGAGCCGCTTCTCCTCCAGCACCGAGCACTCCTCTTGGTCATCTTTACTCTTTCTTATGTATTGCTTATGCAAAGTATTCGTTCATTGCTGGGCTGACGTCTCAATAGGAAACAGCAAACTCACCCCGCGAGACTGGCTGCCTCTGAAGAGCTGTGTGGAGAGCATCTCTCCTTTATACCTGAAAAAATGTTTGCTCTTCTACCAGTTGCTGATTTAGAGTGTTTTCCTTATGCCAAGCCTTGCATGGCAAAGGATAGCCCATAATTCAGGCTGTTTGCACCATCTCCCTTCTTCTGCATGCCCCATCTCTTCTCTTATATCCTAGTAACAAGCTGGGGACTCGTGTTCAACCAAGTGGGATGGGAGAATAAAGGACTACTTGGACTCTCATTTATGCACACAAGCAGAAAAAAAAAATCTTGAAGATTTTACAGTCACAGTTTAAAGCCCACAGAAGTTCAACACAGGTGTAAGCACTTTAAAATGAAAAGACTGCACCAAGAATGATGGCCTTTTCAGTGGCGAGTTGTACTCCTGGGTGTAGGCAAGGTCTAATTTCGTCTGCTGTTTAGCTCACTGGGCAGGAATGCAATATTCCATCGAAAAAGGCAAAGAAAAGAGGCTTACTGTTCATTATGATAAACATCTCAAATGAACAAAACTGAAAAATAATAAAGTAACTAATATTTTGGGAAGTTGCTAATTGGGGAAAAAAAATACAGAGACACCCAGGCAAAAGAAGCCTGGTAATAACCCTTCAAAAGAGAATGAGCTGAAATCTGGCATGGATCCGCACAGCTTCTGAGCTTGTTCAATTAAAATCAACACTGAATGGGTTTTCTTTCACTTCCATTACTCAAGCTGCATTCTTCAAAGGGAGAGCAAATGAGCGATATGCATATGAAAGGACCATGCGGTATGAAATTACAAAATGATACAGGGTTTGGATATTTGCACTCTGCGATATTAAATCTTCTGAAGGAAAATATTTGAGCAAATTCTGAATAAAGAGCCCTGCAGAGGAGGAAGGGAGAGCTGCAAGGTAAATGCAATAAGGAGCGGGCGGCGTGGCCGCGTCCTCGCTCTGCGGGCGCCGCGTCCCAGGCCGGTGGTGGCAGCGGGGACGTGTCCCGCTCTGCCGCTCCCGGCGCTGCCCTCGTGCCCTCTGAGCGCGGGGGACGCACGGAGCCCGCGCGGAGCCGCCCGGCCCTCAGCCCTCTCCGCCGCTCCTGCAGCTCTGCTCGCTGCTGGGAACTAGCTCAGCAAATCCTGCTCTGCTCTCCCACTTCAGCCCCCACTTTCTTAAAATACAGGAACCAGTGCAGCTTTTTTCCAGCCTCATCTTATCATGCTCAGTTTGAGAGTTATTAAAATCCTTGGTTCTGCGTCTGTCAAGACTATTCCGCGTGAGGTCTGGTTTCTGCAGGCGGGAGCCTTCGGGCCGGCTGCTCCTCATCCTCTCCTGCAGCCGCTTCCCTCTCCAGACGATCGTCATCTCTCAGCATCACATTCCTGATGCTGTGTTCAGCATCACGGACTTGACCAAAACCTAAGGGGGTGAGTCACTCCATTTGTGCATTATTCCTAGAGCACCTTCCAGCTCCGCTCCAGCAAAAAAGGCAGAGCAGTCTCTTCCTTTATTTTTTATCTTTCTGTATGTTGCTGGAGAACTTCTGCATGCTATTCTACATCCTTGGCATTTTTTTTTCTTACTTTGCTTTCTAAGAGCTTTTCACCATCCCCAAAATACAGTACCCTTTGGTGGATGACTTTTTATTCACTCTTTTCAAATTTTCTCTCTCCTTATGTTGTCTTTAAAATTATTCATCCATTGGGGGCAACTCAACTCAAATGTTCCCTTTTGTAGAGGACCCTAAATGAAGCAACGTGTGGCGAGAATTCAGGGAGACATTTCTTAATATTTTGGTAGGGCTGCTTCTACCAATCTGCATCCCAGTTGGAAGGTCCTAAGTGCAGTAAAGGCTGCATGAGTTGACTTTCTTCAAAGGGGAGATCAAAAAGAAGAAAACACCTTAAATGTTGCTCATTTGACTGAAAAATACATTTCTAGATATCTAGATATCTTAGTGATATAAAATTTTATATTAGCTTTTAAAAGCAAATTGATCGTTGCAGCTCAGTAACCTGAGGTTACTGACATTGTACCTCAGTAACCTGAGTACGCTTCAAAGGGAGTTTTGTCAGTCCCATTCCTAATCTCCCAAGAGGAGAAACTAAGCTAACTGCAAGAGAGCTCCCATGTGAGACGTGAATCCCTTCCTGCGGGATTCCCACCCCTACGTGGGTTTTATGAGAGCCCTGCAGACCCTCCTGGCCAGGCAGAGCTGCATGTTCCCTGCTCCTGGCACAGGGGGGCAGCTCCCGCGCCCCTGCCTAGGCCAGCCCCTCCTCACCATTCCCAGTGGAAGAGCAGGATCCGGGAGGATTTTCCTCCCGAGTCTTCGGCTGAGGGACACCCAGCACAAGCACGAGCGGAGCCGAGGGGCCGCGTTAGATCTGCACCACCCCAAGGTGGGAATGCAGGAAATGTTCGTCCGGAAGGGACCTCCAGAGGTTTCCAGCCCATCCCCACGCTCAAAGCAAGAGCGAAAAATATCTTTGCCAGTCCAGTTCTGAAAAACCTTCGAGGATGGAGAAATGCCGTGGCGAACCCCGTGGGACCACAGCAGCATTCCTGGGGCAGCATTCCTGGGATTGCAGCGCGGCCTCCCACGCTTCCCAGAGCGGCACCCTGGAACAAGACCCACGCTCCTGCAGCTCCACTGGGCACAGCCCCTGAATCCCACTATTCCCAGATTTCCCACTATTCCAGGATTTCTCTGCAGGGTAGGCTTTGTGCAGACTCTGTCTCTTGTGGTTTATTGCAATAACCCACCAGCATTATTACAGCTCTCTGGTGGTGACAAGGCTGACATTGCATAAACTTCAATTAAGCTTTTTAAATTACGTTTCTACACTTCTAAGGCCCAAAAAGTAAAAGAAATCGAGCAAAGCAGCCAGGTTTCTTCTTTCTTCTCTCCTCCTTGTTCTCCTTAATGTACCACACACAAAATGTTAAGTTCTTCCTTAAAAAAAAAAAAAAAAACTTGTTGTCATTACCCAGTAGCACATTTGGGAACAGCAGGAAACCTCATCACTTCCATGGGGTTTTCCAGGTCGAGGTTTACTGGTAGCACATGTGCTTCCCTTTGCCCATGAGCAAGGCTTTAAGCAGAACAGCCTCTGTCCCTCACTTTCTTGGGCATCCCAAGCCCAAGAGGAGCTGAATTCATCGGATGCCAACAGGGATTTAAGCAGGAAGTGAGAAACTGCATTTAGGAGCTTGCAAATGTCATCCTTGAATCTAGGAGGGAAAATGACTTAATCCTTGTGGTTTGTTAGTGTTTATCAGTTCAGCTAACAACTCCGCTGACACTGAGAGCAGCTACTTGTAATAATCCCATTTCCACCCCAAGGGACAGTCTGCCTTTCTATTGCAATAATGACTGATAACAGCTCAAAATTCAAACTGGGCTTTGGTTTGGACAGGACATTCAACTGTTACGTTTCTTGTAACACTAATGCAGGATAAGTTACCAGTAATTTATGGATGATGTTTTGCCCAACAGTGGAAAACTCCCACATGATGGTTGGGGGCCATCCTCGTGGTGCTGTCTAGCAGTCCAAGCCAAGCAGAAGACATGTCTCGGTTTTGGTCAGGACAGGCAAGCAGTGATGGTGACACAAATGCTGCTTTAGGTCGGCTCCTTGTTTTCACCCTCTGAAGGGCAGAAATACTGAAAAGTGCGATTATGGCCGCCTTTTCCATGGCCTCTTTTCCAGCAGGAAAGCTGGAAAGAACAGGGAGCAGCAGGAGGGAGGCCCGGAACAGCAGTGGGTGGAGAAGGACAGAAGCAAGAGCAGCTTCTGAAAAACAGAAATCAAAGATCTTCCCAAATGCTTGGTTCCTGCTTTAAAATCACAAAAATGTTTAAATGTATTTAAATGTATTTAAATGTATTTAAATGTATTTAATGTATGGGGTATTTCCATCAAATGAACATCTTCCCAAGGAGCAGCTTGTGAGCGAGTCGTTAAAGCCACCTGGAGAGGACAGCAGTGACAGCGCTGTGCCCAGGGGTCCATCAGGGCCCGTGCCCGGCGGGGACGAGACACAGGGTCCCTATGTGACCCCAATACAGCTGGGAAGAAACAGGCAGCGATCCAGGAACAGCAGCTCTGCAGAGCTGAGATTCCACCTGCCATTCAGCAGCTCTATTTAAGGCCGCTACCACTCCTCAAATTTTGCCTTATTTGTATACTTGGACGATCAGGGCTGTAATCGTGTCGCTTCTGTCCCTCGCAAGGAGAATCCGTCACATTTGCCGCTCAGAGAGATGGGGAGAACGCGGAGAGCCCCGCGCGGGCGGCAGGACTGGCGGGACAGCGGGTGCTCCCGGATCCCAAGTGTCACACGTCACCGCACTGCACCGTGCAAGGAGCGAAAGGTTAATGCAGGAACCTGCACGGGCCTGGAAACCCTGCGCTGGCCTCGCAGACGAGGCTCTGGCGGCAGAACTCCCATGTGCATCAAAACCCACTGCAAAATAGCAAGGATGCAGGAATGAGGAAGACCTAGAAGCGGGGATGACAGACTGGGCAGAGAGCAGGCAACTGGAGAGGAAAGCGGGAGCAAAGTAGCAAAGCTCACCGCTCCCAACATGCTTCCTCCTCCCAGGGATCTGTGGCTCAAATGATTCTGTATCAAAAAAAAAAAAAAAAAAAAAAAAGGATTGTTTTCCCCCAGTGTCAATACTGAGCAAACTGATAGGGACTGCAGTCCAGAACAGAACAAGCAATCCCCTAACAAAATAAAG
The DNA here is from genome assembly GCA_032273925.1 of Rhynchotus rufescens. NCBI lineage: Eukaryota > Metazoa > Chordata > Aves > Tinamiformes > Tinamidae > Rhynchotus > Rhynchotus rufescens. Next base: position 8,067 of record JAVCKT010024067.1, read on the forward strand.
CATATTATGGAAAAGCCACTGGAGGAGTTGGGTGTGTTTGTATTTTTTCTTTTATGAGTGGATCAGCCCTTTACTGAGTGTTCCAAAAAATCCCAAAAAACTCATTAATAAAGATGATCTGGTTACTACAGTGTATGTGGATTTCAATGAATTTTGAGAAGCTTTTTCGCAAAAGACTCTAAGAAAATAAGAGTGCTGTGGTATGTGTGCAATTTAGATGAATTAACTAAGCAAGAGATGGAAAAACAGGGCAAAAAAGCAACAAATGTACTTTTCAATATAGTCATAGAAAACCTGCAAAATGTTTTTAATAGTGAGGAGACAAAGTCTGCAGATGATGCAGAATCATTCAGAACTAGTTCCAGTGTTATTGAATTTCATTCATGACTTTATTTTTATTTACTAAGTTTTGTGAGATCCTTCTTCAGGTCTTTGCAGCCAGCCCCCAATTGAACCAGCTAAGCAATAAATAAGCAAAGAAATTCAATAGTGCCAGAAGGGATGGTGAGCAGAGGGGGAAGGATCCATAGCTGCACAAACGGAGAGAGCCTGCATCGCTGCTGAGGAACATCGGGATGGAGCCACCGAGCACAGCAGCGGCTGCAGAGGGAGAGCGGCTGTTGGGCATCTCCCATATCATCCCAAAATTGTCCTATTTATTATTTATTTATTTATTTATTTAGGTGTCCCATATCTATCTCAGAGTCCCACTATAAATATATGATTTTGCCTTGGAACTTAGTATTTTCCTTAAAATCGCATACTTGCATTCTGACAGATGGGAATGTACAACTCCTGGGTCCGCTTTCCGGGTCCTCGGTGCCTCCAGCTGTGTCTCCACCAGGCCCCACATAGTCCTCCAGGTTTCCTACCCTGCTGCCTCCTCCAACTCTATTTTCCCTAGTGATTTTGCAGCTATTCTAGGGTCTCTCTGGGTAGTTTTCCATTTCAGAGATGTTATAAAGATGATTGGAGACATCTGTAACACACAAGGTAAGGGAGATGAAAAGAATATTGCTCACAGAAGAAAATAGGAAAAGACAAATTGAAAAGGCTTGAGATTTTGGAAACATTGGTAGAAAATACTTTGAAGATTATGTGGATAAAGTCTGAGACCAGGAACATTTTATTTAGTAAACAAATTCAGCTTTTCTGAAAAGAGTACGTCTGCACTGATGGGACTGTGCAGGGATGCCTGGTGTGTCCACACCATCCAGGCTGTGCAGAGACATCCAGTGCATCTGCACCATCCACAGCTGCACGGGAATGCCCAGGGCTCCTGCACCATCCCAGCTGCATAGGGACACCCGGTGTGTCCGCACCATCCCGGCTGCTCAGGAATGCCCAGGGCTCCTGAACCATCTTGCTGCGCAGGGCTGCTCGGTTCCATCCGTGTGCCTGGGACTTCTCCAGGCATCTGCCGAGGCTCTCCCACAGCTTGGCCAATACAGTCACTTCAGGGGCTGCGGCAACACCGAGCCTTCAGCTGCCTTTTCTGAGTTGCTCAGAGGACAGTGAATTCCCCTTTCTGTGCTCTCACCTTGGAGCTGGGTAAGGCCCTCGGTCTGTAACCCGCATATCCAACCACACACCTTCAGCCCTGGCCGAGCCCTTCCCGCTCGGTGCCTTCCTGCTCCCGGGCACACTCATGGATCACAGTATCATCCTGCCCGCGCTGCAAAGCCTACCGGCTTATTTGCAGTCACACAGTCACCTACACCGAGCGCACTTGGCTTTCAGAAACACCGTTCATTATGCAAATTCATTATTTACAGGTGCCATTTAGGGCTCAAGAGGATGTGAGGAACAGAGCAAGAGGAACTGCGCTTTTGATGTGGGAGAATGTGCTGGAGAGCTGTGGAGCAGGGATTAGGAGGGCAGGGCAAGAGGCCGGCCCGGCACCGGGGCCTGCGCCGACAAGGAACCGGCCCGGGCACTGCAGCGCGGGACACGGGTCGGCACCACCACCCCTGCCGGGCCGGGCCCACGAGCACCCCGGCTCCTGCACGGACACTCTTCCCCAAAGCAGGGGCTCCGCAGGGCCCGTGTGCTGTGCAGGAAGTGCTTGAACCATTAAATTAATTAAATTTGGGCTCCATGGTCTAGAAACTCGGTCAGGGCTTCCATTCCCTAAAGCAAATATCCACCACTCTGGCCCTGCAGCTTGTTTGGATTTGGTTTCTGATCTCTTTTCTGCGGGGGAACCAGAGTAACCAAAGTGACCCCTTTGCTCAGCACAGACGTGTCGCTGGAGGCTGCGCAGGGGCTGGGTCCCCAGCCCCGCTGCCCGTGACGCCTGGCGCCGTCCCCAGCACCCAGGAAGTCACCGCACGTGGCAGCGGCCACGAGGCCACCCCGGGCTCTGCACTCAGGGCACCACGCGGGACACGGGCACCCGGCTCGGGCTCCCTCCTGCAGCCGCTCTCACAAATGCACTGCAGCAACCGGAGAATTCTTCCCTCCTCCAGCTGCGTGATCCCCAGTTAAGCTCCAGCTCTCCTAGCACAGCTGCCTTGCTGCCAATTCAATTAATTTTGCCTTAGCTTCCAGCCGGTTCTTTTCAAGCTTCTCCAGCTAGGATTACAAAGTTTCCTAGTACCTCGCAATGCCTCCCTAAAAGCCTGAGCTCAGCTCAGCTCAGCTCCTGGTTGTATTTCAGGTAGGAGACACATGGACCTTTTGACTTCTTGCAGGACCAGTGTATCCTCCCCATTCTCCAAGCAGTCTTAGTGCTTCCTTTTGGATATTTTTCCTTGAAATGCACCCAACAGGACGCTATGCAGTAGCTCAGCATTAATATTACAAGACAGGAAACACCCCCTCAGCTCCCCCACTCGCCCTCCCACGGGTCCCAGGGGCTCCCACAGCTCCAGGTGCTGCCCCATCCAGACCCAGCGCCGCTCCGGCCCGCGAGGAGGAGGAGGAGGAGGACGAGGACAAGGAGGCAACGCGTGCGCTCCATCGCCTCGCATGCACATGGACTCAGCTGCTCTCGAGCCAGATCATTCTTCGAGACCACCAATGTGAAGCGCTGTTTGCCACTCTGTGCATATCTTTTTGCATGGGTGCAGGTTTTCTATTAACATTGAATTAATTTATGAAAATACTGAATAGCTGGATCCTTTTTTTCATTCTCTGCATGGTACAATGAATATTTGATTGCCTCTACAGAGCGGAACAGCTCAAACCGGAGGCAGAAGTGGCCAGTCTGAAGCATCAGGTAATCCAGCTGCTTGGAACAATAACCAGAGATGTGCAGTGTTCAAGTTAATCACTGCCAAAAGGATGGGAAACAAATTGCAGGAGTAAATAGGTAGTGATGAGAGAGAGGATGAACAGAGGGGTGAATTAATTTTTTGTTGGTTATACACAATTTTCCTGCAATCTTAAATCCAGGACTTAATTTTTATATTGGAGCTATAAGAGGAGTCAAGTTTGAAGAAGCAAAAAAAACACAAAAAGAAAAAAGTAAAATAAAGCTGACTGTGAAATGCTGCAAAATTGTTTTGATACTAAAATGGCAAATTAAATTAGATGTTTTTTCGGTATAACATAGCATAACATGTAAATCCAGCCCCCAGAGAACACCATCAATGTCTGCAATAGCAACAGACTATCAAGGACAAGATCACAGAGTCAGTGTGAGTAGGGGATATCCATTGAGAGCAACCATGAAGGGAAATAGCAAATTGGAAAGGGGTAAAGAGAAAACAGAAAGCATCACCCTGCTCTCGATAAATGCATAATATATGTTTAGCTTGAAAATGTCATCAAGTTTTTGTCAATTCCTCAAGGAGATCAAAAATACGAAGAACTTGAGTTTCTGGATGGGCGATGGGGAGCAGTGAGTGATGCAGAACGGCACCCACCGCAGAGACATCAGACGTGTTCACCTGCTGCTGCTGCAGAGAGAACGGAGAGGCCTCGCACAGGGACATACCCGACGTTCCTGCGCTCCTGGGCACACGCAGGCTGTGCTGTGACAGCGAGCGCTCCCCGCGGCTCACAGCACAAAGTGGGAGTGGTTCCTGCTTCACACACCCTCACGGAACCTCTAAAGCGGGCGAGTCGAGCCAAGGGCTCGTGTTGCACAAGGGCATGGGGAGCTGCGGCGGCTCCAGGGCTCTGGCCTGCTCTCCGTGAAGGCTCCCTGCTCCGGTGCCCTCCTAGCGAGAAGGACAACGTGTCCCAGCCGCCTTCAGAGACTTCTCCCTCCAGGTTCCCAGCAGCACGCTGCCTTCACCACAGTGGATCTGATCTCCCCCAGGTTTCTACAATTGTGTTCCTGTTTCCTCCAGATTGCAGAGGTGACCACCAAGTACGCGCAGGCCAGTGGCGGTGGCAGCGCATGGACACCAGGGTGCAGCCACCCAGGAGCTGAGGTGACCCTGCCATTGACTTTGCCCTGCCCTTCTCTGGAGATGTCCGGCCTGCCGTGCACCGGCTCAGGTGACCCTGCTTGTGCAGGGGCTGCGCTAGGTGGTCCCCAGGCCCAGGCCACCCAGCCCTGCTGCGGTTCCCTGATAAGGACTACCAACTGATCTCACCAGCGGCTGAAGCTGTGCTCTGCCATGGCCTCAAAATCTCCGTGGCCTCACAGGACCCTCACTGAGAGTTAAAGTAACATGAAAATCTACTTTCCATATTTGCACAGTTTTCACCTGTAATTATAACTTCAGGCTTGACAGTTAAATTGCTTTTTATCCCTGGGGCAGAAAGTGTGTCTTGTTCATTTTGATGTATTATAAGTGCATGAAGGGTATGTGCAAGTTACAAAATGAAATTTTATCTATGAAGTTTGAAACTGTAGTGGCACCACAGGGTTTTGTTGAGCAACACTGAAGTCAGAGCAAGCGTGCGGATTGTGAGGGTGTCTCCATTTGAACTGTGCTTAGTTTTCTTTTAGGGACCCAGAAATACCAAGCCACAAATGCAATTTGATGTAATGTCAATCTGGAGACAAAGCAGGATTATTCCCAGCCTGTTTTCCAGGATTGTTCCGTGCCTGGTTACTGGCCGTATTTCTCATTGAAATGTGGGGGAATTTCTCATTGGGGTCTCAATGAAGACCCCATTGTGGTGGGCACAGCGAGTGCGCGAGAGGCTCCGCTCGTAACCGTGCTGCGGATGTCGGAAGCGGCAGCATGGGAGCTCACGTTTCCTTGCTCTGCCGTGGGGAATGACTCGAGGGTTTTCCCTTTAATGAGACCATGGGAAGAGGAGGGCGCAGCAGATGTTGCACGGCCTCGCTTGGGCTTTACTGCCCGCACGGCCTCACTCTGCTTGTGGGAACAGGATCCCCATGCACCTGCCGCGTCCCGGCACCCTGGCTGCGCACAGGGATGTGTGGTGACCATCATGGGCTGCTGCAGCCTCTGGTCCTCCAGCAGGGACACAGGAGGATTCTGTCCATCGCCTGGCCTGGCACGGAGCCACCAGTCTGGGGTGCAGCGAAAACCTCGACTCTCCTTGGAGGCTGGATGCAGAATCCTGCCGTAACGGAACAGCAAAAGAACAGAGTATGCCAGCTGCAAAACTCTCTAAAAATAATTCAGTGATAATGCTGCTGCTTTTTCCAGGTCTTTAAAATGGGCTTTTCAAATCTATAATTTACTGCAGGATGGCAGAGATGGCAGAGACACGTCTCGGGACTGGAGGCTGCTGTTCTCTCCATATCCCAGGCTCAGTGACACATCCCAGGGAGCAGAGAACGCGGACACCGACCCCATGGAGCCAGGAGTGCCCCGTTCGGCTGGGGCGTTGCAGGAGCTTCCCTGACAGGGCAGGACGAGTGCATTTTACCCCGCTCCCCTCAGCAGCACCGAGCAAGTCGCGGCTGCTGCCGCTGACCCGGCTGCCACTGCTGCCCATCAATGCATGAGAACACAGCCAGTGACCGTCGCTGGCACCGCGGCCTCCTGCCCCATCCTGGTGCCTCTTTCCGGGCTCAGTGGAGCCCAGGAGCACAAGCGGCTCCCTCAGAGATGCCTCCTGGCACAACCAGGGTGTTGTCAGATCAGCAGCTCCGACCGCATTCCCAGAGCAGCTGGAACCGGGGCTGGCGGCACCAGGACGCCCCTCTTGTCACCGTCGCCGCTCTCAGGCAGTCGCATGCCCCAGGACACAGGGCGGGAGGAGCAGCAAGCGCGAGCGCCCAGGACACGATGCTCAGGCAGCTCTGATCCTGGAGCAGGAAGGCGCCGCCCGTTTCCCACACAGCAGGAGCTCCGAGGACATCCTTCATCCCGCCTCCTGCCATGGGTACCAGGCTGCTCCAGGCTTGACCGCTCAAGCCCACGTGGAGCCCAGGACACATCCGCGCTTCCCATCCAGGGTCACTGCTCCTGCTGAGGGCAGGGGATGGATCTTCTCTGCAGTCCATGGCTGGCACGGATGAGCAGCTGCGTGCCCAGGGCTCGCCTCCCTCGCAGATGCTCTGGATGCCCAGCAGCGAGCAGGAGCCTGAGCCACCTTGGATGAACCCTGCTCCCGCGGCTCCGTCACTGCCTGCTCACTGCGTCACCACCTTGGATCACTCTCCAAGCCAACTGCTCTTGGAAAGCCACAAAGTTATAAATATGCCTGTATTGTGCTTCAGGAGCGTTAAGTATGTGGAACCACAGCAGGTGCAAACCATAACCTAAACTGCATCTCCTCTCCGCAAAGCAACCCTCCTGGCATGAGCAAAACAGTCTTTTGGACCCAATATTTTTGCAGAGCCATTGCAATAGTGCCCACCTCTGCCTGGTTTGGTACAATAATGGTTTCTCCAGCATTTCTATTAAAGCTTCATAGTTGTCCTACAGCCTCCTTTCCAGATTTCTTGTTTTACCTCATCCACATATGAGTCAACATTATTCTGCCACTTGGATCCACAGAACAACTGCAATATTGCAGCATAATTATTTCCCTCACTGCTTTTTATATTTTTGGGCAACTGATAGCAACAAACACGCTGTGCCGGCAGATCGCATTCCCTGTTCCACAGCATATTGCGCACCTACATATTCCTGGGTGTTTTCATACCACTGTGACACCACTGGCACATGTGTACCTGCATGCCCATGGGCATGACCGTGCACTTAAGCACACAGAGACAATCCCGCATGTCTGTAGCAGTTACACCTGGGTGCTGTCCATCCGTTTCCAGTGGTTAAGCACCGAGCACAGCGAGCTCTTTGCAGGAGCGCTCAGCTCGGTTGCAGCAGCCCAAATTGCCGCGGACCCGTTAAACGTGACCGGGCAGGAGCCGAGAGGCCGCGAGGCCGCTGCAGGAGCCCGCGCGCTGGGCTCGTCTCGCGCTGCAGGAGCCCCGTGGGCCGCTGCCCGCGGGAGCAGCCGCTGCCGGTGCCGTGCAGCCCCGCCGCAGTGCCAGGGCCGGGTTCTCCTCCCGAGCCTGGGAGCCGGCAGCCCAGCAGATGGGCAGCACTTCCAGCCCATCATCCACCAGATGGGTGGCTTCCATGCAACAGTATGTTAAAGTCAGGGAGTCATTTAAACCATTAGCAGTTGAAATAACTGATCTTGAGGGCTCTGTGGGGAGGGAGCGGCGAGGCTGAAGGCGATGGTGCGTTGGGGGCAGGCAGCCGCGGGCACCCCTGGCCCTCCCTGTGGCCACGAGCAGGACGGCGAGGAGGGTCTGCAAGCGGCGTGAGGGCAACGAGGCCACACGGGGCTGCAGCAAGGGCAGCTCCAGCCCCGGCGATCCTGGGACTGCTGCCCACGTGGAGCCGATCCGCAGCTCGCGTGTCCTGCTCGTGAAACGTGCCCAGCGCCGCTGCGTGAGCAGCCTCGGCTGTACAGGGCCTCGGGCCAAGGTGAATCACCTTGTATTGCGGCGTCTGGGCCTTGCACCCTGCCCAACACCGGTGCTGCCGGCACCTGCTCAGATTAAACACAAAGAGCCATACAAAGTGAGGAAAGAGTGGGGAAACAAGCACCAAACGTCCACCTGCTGCTCCTGCCTCTCGACCTGTGGCCTGGCCGGCTCTGCCTGGGCTCTCCCCGTCAAGGACATCAGCCGGGCTGTCCCCTGTGCCCACGAGGACAGAGCCCAGTGCCGACCCTGGGACCCGCTCAGTGCTCAGGCGAGAGCGGCACAGCAACCCACGCGATCACTGAAAATAATCAGCGTACCTCCCATGGTCTGAGCATGGCCAACACTTGTGGAAGCGGTAGGAGGAAAAGCAAGAGGAAAAAGCAAATTACTCAAAGGCCACAGGGCAGCTGAGCTGATTCCATGAGCAGCACAAGGTGAGGACAGACCCACAGCTCAGGCTAAGGACTGGGGAAGAGAGCAGCCTCATGGTGAGGGCCTTTCCCAAAAAACATCCTCATCAAAGAGCAAGATACTGGAAAGCAGTGGAAATCTTGATGCTAAAGTGTGCATTATGTATATAAAAACAAAAGGGTTTAAGAAACAGAGTCCCCCCTGCGCTCAGAGCGCCGGCGCTTGCACGGGTATCTGGCTCCCTGCCACAGCGCTGGCTGCCGCCAGGGTGGACGCGCTCTGGAGCACACCGACTTCCACGCAAGCCAGTGCTTCATTTAAAGGCTGAGCCAGCGTGAGGCGGGCGTGGGAGAGCTGCCAGCCGCCAGGGAGGCGGCTCCTCGCGCGCTGCATGGCCGGCGGCGCCGCCGCGGCCGCCCTCACAGCCCGTCCGAGCGCTGCTGCGCGCGGGGAGCAGCGCAACGGGGTCCCGGGCTGCCCTGGGGAAGGTGCTCCGCCGCCTGACCGTGTTTGCCAGCGAACTCAGCCTCAAAATCTGCTGCTGTCACTTTTCCAGCACCAGCTGAGAAAGATTGGGGCTTCCTCAGATCTGCAAGCAGAGCCTGACCACTCACAGTGAGTTAATTAAAACCATCTCACATGAGAAAGAACAAATGTTGGTGGAGATTAATTGATTTCCTGTTCCTGTGCACTGCACTAAACGCTGCGCTGGAAACACTCCAGCTACAGCCACTTCATCTAAGTCAAGGGCAACCTTTAGTGTGCAATTAATCCCACTTCTTCATTAGTAACTAATATTAGCGCACAGTTAAATACCATAACTGCCCAAGCTCTGCTCTCGATTTTTCCTCAGTTAGTTGTGCAGTCTCCAGTTAATAGCTTCTTTTATACAAAGCTTTACTCATTTAAGAGAAGAAAAAAAAATGGTGGTAACTACTGATGATTTATTCCCCTTTCTCCGTCCCTTCATCTTTGCCAATTACACTTCATAAATGCTCTGCATCCAGGCTCTGCTCCTTGCTGTCTGCAGTCCCAGATGATCCTGACGCTGCAGGACAACGGAGGCTTCGGTGGTGCCCAGGGCTTTGCTCTGGGACCTGCTCTCGTGGAGGCTGCTGCAGCGCACGACGGAGCAAGGCAAGACCCTGCAACCGGTACCGGGAGACTGCAGGGCCTGCCCGTGGGCAGGGACGTTCCGAGCTGCACGGGTAACTCGCACTGCACAGGTAACACGTGCACTGCGCCGGTAACTTGCACACTGCACAAGTAACTCACACATTTGTACAGCTAACTCGCGCACTGCATAGGTAACTCTCATGCTGCATGGGTAACCTGCACATTGCGCAGTAACTCATGCACTGCACAGGTAACTCATGCACTGCAAAGGTAACTCACCTGCTCCCTGCCCCCCCCCCCCCACTCCAGTCCTATGCGTAAAAACACATAGCTATGTTAAATAAGCAGTACAGGGAGAGAGCTCCAAGGCTTGCTTCCTGACACCTAGCAGGGTTTGTGGGCCACAAAGCACTGCCGTGGCACCTGCGTCCCTCCGGAGCACAGGGACATGCCATTAAATTAACCAAAATGCTCCGTGCTTGTGCACTAGGATATCACTAGGCAGGGAAAGTAAACCTCTCTTCTAAAGAAAGCAATTGCCGGGTATGTTTTTCAAAGGCTGCCTAGGTGTAAAAGGATGCTGAAGGCAGCAGTAGTAGTTTTCAGGTTCCCTGCAGAGCAGGAGGATGCTGCCTAAGGCCACATCCTGCATCCACATGTGCTGCTCCGGAGGCTCCCGCGCCGCCTGCGCGCGTCCCCCGCATTCCCAAACACTGTCCCAAGGCCGTTTGCCTCCACACAGGCCAGCGCAGCAACCCAAAGCGTCCTGCGTTTTGGTGGCGCTTCTGATGTAGCTTTAACGACACTGCCCTCAGAAACTTCAGGGCTACTCACTGCCTCTTTCATGCTCTTAAAAGCCAAACAGTCTATCTGTGCTTCACTTCAGACCTCTCTTTGACCCAGAATGAGCACAGCCAGACATCGGAAGCACTAGAGTAGTCACAGGAAGGGAAACTACATAAGGAAATTTCTCAGGTGTTTTTTAATTAAAGAATTTGCAAAATCCAGGAATAAAATTACCTGAGGGCAGCTTGGGCTGGTGCAAGTACTTTGCACAAAAAGCAAAAGAATGAAGCTAATTTGCTTTAAACTTCTGAGTTTATTAAAAATTTCTATTAAATAACATAAAACGATGAAGGGTTGCCAAATTCCCAGGCACTCAAAAGCATGCTGCTATCATATATACACATATATATGCTGCTGTGGCCCATCTGCAATTGCACAGACCTGCCAGCTCTAGAAAAGAGCTCCCACCACAGCAGCAGCTTCCAGGGCAAATCTGCAGAAAATTGCTTTTGAATAAGTGGTCACAAATCTAGGAAGAAAACTCGTTCCCAACTCCAGGAATGGGGAGACCAAGACACCACATTGAGCAGACAGGTCCTAGACAGTCAAAAAATTCCTCCTCATTTTCCTGCATTCTCTCTCTACATGGATGTTTTGTAATTAATTTGCACTTGGCACGAGCTGGGGATTTTTCAGGTGACTGACATCTGTGGAAATGAGATTTCTCCACCAAAGTTCCTTTAATGAAAGGGCGATAAGCAGGGGGCCGCTTTCCCGCACCGCTCTGCGCCGCGGCTGCTGGCAGAGCGGCAGCACCAGCCCTGCACGGCGGAGCTCAGCTGCGCAGGTAGCGCCCGGTATCTGCCGATTAATTAATCCTCCAGGCAACGTGTTTCTTTTAATTACAGCTCGTGTGGCAGCTGTTGCCAGCAGACGAAGGATTTTGGGGTGTCCAGCAGTCTTGCCCCTATTCGGCCGCGTTCAGAGCCGGGGAGCTCGGGAGGTCCATGTGGGTGGATGCACAGGGTGACACCACACGGGAGGTGCGGCTGGTTTGCACAGTGCAATGGGCAGGAATAAATGAATATTGTGACTGCCCCCAGCAGGCCAGCTGTCCAGCCGGGAGCACTGCCCACCTGCCAACGTCAGCACTCCGCTCTAGGGTAAACGGGGCCTGGGCGGGTGCAGATGCTCCTGCTCAGGGTGGTGATGTGCCACCGCTCAGGGTATCCTCCCCTGAGGGGTGCACCCTCTCTAGCACAGCCTGGCGTTGCTGGCCGGTTCCTGGCGCTTGCCCGGGCAGGCTCCAAGCTGCATCTTGCTTTGCAGGAAGATGGGCCAGGCCCCCATGAGATGGATGGAAATGACCCTTGGCCGCAAGCAGCGCAGCCCCCGCAGCCCCTGCAGCCCCCGCACCCACCGCAGCTTCCTCCTCGCTTTGCCCTAACCTCCTGACTGCCAGGAAAGGAGAGGCCAAAACTTGTTTCTTTTTATTTAACGTGAGGCAGTCTCCCCTCGCTGCTCCCAGGCTGAGAAGCTGCTCCGTCACACAAGGGCTGATTTAGCATCACTGCAAATCGCAGCTGCCCGGAGGGGATGAAGAAGGAAGAGGCTGGGGAGCACGTTGCTGGTGGGGGGGCAGTGCGGGAGCTGTGCGGTGCAGGGCGCTCCAGCGGTACCAGGAGGAACCAGCACAGAGTGACCCACAGTGCAAGGGGGCTGCAGGGCTCTGCATGTCTATGTACAGGTATCACGTGTATTTATGTTACATATTGCATTACATTATAAATAGTATGGAATTTCATAATATATAATATATACCATGTCTAATATAGTATATATAATATACTATACATATATATGTTATAAACATATTCTGACTGTATTCACACTTCTGTGTCTCTGGAACTGGATTAAACTCTTTTTCCCTGCTTCCTTCCCCTCCCCATCCTGGGAAGCCCCAAGCCAGCAGTTGTTGCCCATCTCTTAGAGCCTGGAGTCCTCCTTTACATCTCTATTCCCTCCTTTACATCTCTATTCCCTCCTTCAAATCTTTGTTCCCGCAGTGTTTAGGGAGACTCCATGTCCCCTGCAAAGCACCGGTGCCCCAGCGCAGAGCCAGGGGGAGCAGGGGGCTTCCCAGAACTGGGCAGAGTCCCAGGGTCTGCACTGGGGCACTCGCGTCATGGGACGGTCCCTCTCCTGCATGGGGACATGTGGGGACATGTGGGTCTCTCCCCACATGAAGGAAGGTGGGAAGGTGAGCACACCATTATTTGCTGACAGGAATCTAATTAGCAGAACAACAGCTAATTAAAAAAGATGGGAGGACAGAAAGGAGGAAGGAAGTGACACGGTCTGTTTCACATCATCCCGTGCAGTGTTTGTAGACGCAATTTCATTATTTCGGTAACCTGCACACAGCTCAGAACTGCAACACGGGCCAGGGCTCCTTGCAGGGAATGGGCCAGGCTCCATGACCCGCATGGCCACAGCCAGGGATGCACAAACCCCCTTAACGCTCACACAACCCCCCTTAGTCCTCACACAAACCCCCTTAATGCTCACACAAACCCCCTCGTGCTGCTGGGGACACCTCAGACCCTGGGGTGCCCCCAAGCCCTGCACCTCACAGCCTGTGGAGCTGGGCCAGGCTGCAGCCGGCGTGCGGGCTCTGCCAGAGTCACTCCTCGTGGGCATAGTGTTTTATTTCCTCTTGCGTTACGTTATTCCACATTCTGCATAGCTGCTATTTTGGGTTTATATTCTGCATTTTAAAGGTTATGTTTTCCTCCCTCAGTTTCAGGGTAAGAACAAACTGGAACTGGGCTATCGCCTCTAAGTGTGGAAGCAATGCTTGTTTAACATCATGAGATATTTTACTTGTTACCATATGGTTAACACCCACAGCAACGTGGAGCCTTTTCCTTCCAGGAGGGAATGCAGCCGTCGTGCAGACTCTGCTCCCGTTTTAGCTGCCGTCCCCAGACGGAGCCAGGAGTAGCCCTGCAAAAGCAGGAGCCACTAAGGGAGCAGTCAGACGTCCCCTGCCTTTCCCCAGGCATTTTTGAGGAGATGTAATTGGTTTATTTGTACTGTGGCAGTCATGTAAAACACGAGGAGAAGGCGAGTGACAAATGAAGCCATCACCATCAAATGAAGCAGGAATTAAGAACGTTACACTGCTAATTAGCAAAGTATCTGCTATTTCCTTTGAACAGGCTGTGGCTGAAGTCTTCAAGCCGGGTTGAGTTCCCCAGTGAGCGGCTCCCCGTGGGCAGCCCCGCACACAGGGCTGCGCTCTGCGCCGGGCGCTGCTGCCGCGCGGGCACTGCCCAAAGTCCCCACGACTCCCCCAACCGTCCCCGCCGGCACTGCCAGGCACAGGGACCACTGTGCAGGGCCCGACAGCCCCAAGGGGGCAGAGGGACCCCCCGGGTCAGGGCTGTGGGACCCCTGGGCAGGACAGTGGGCCCGGGGACGGGGATGGGGGAGAGGGGACGGGGGACACACGTGACAGAAACACCCCCTTTCCCCAGGCACAGCAAGGCAATGTGGGGACACATGTGGCACCAACCCCGCCCCAGCCACAGCGTGGGGCATGGGGACACGCATGACACAGCACTACAGCACCCTGCAGGCACAGCAGCAGCTGGTGATGCTCCGAGTCAAACTCTCATTCCCATTAGACATTAAAAACTACTTAGCAGTTCTCAAAATACTTGTCCTTAGTTCAAGAGCAGACAAAGCAGATACTTTATATGTCAGAAAAGACACTTCCTTTTTCCCAGCAGAGATGTCATTTTTAGCTTCTAAACACCAGAGCTATTAACAATAAACAGTTCAGTGCAGGTAGGAGGGATTTATAAGCAGAAGGCGCTCGAAGGAATGAAGTCATGAATACAGCCCATCGCTGCACTTAAAATAGTCACTGTTGCACACTGAAGTGTCTTGCTAAAGCTATTGCTATTGCTGTCATTGCGATGATGGCTGGTGTGCACCAAGCAGGGGGAGCTCCCGGGTGACCCCACGTCCCGTGGCCACCAGCGTGGAGCAGCACAGCAGCTTCGGGAGCTGAGGAACTTACTCCCTTGTTCCAGGTGCACAGGGATTTCACGCAGGTCCCAAGCTCTAACAACAGCAGATTGTCCCATTTTTTACCTTAAGGGGACATCTGAGGCGACACCATCTGCTGCTCCACGTTGCGGCTGCTCCCGCTCCCCCGAGTGCCGGGATCTCGCTGCTGCAGCAGTGAGGGCTGCAGGACAGTGACACGCTGAAAGGCACCTCTGCCCTGCAAAACTGTGGCTTCAAACACTTGCTTTGCACCAAGGATATGTGTCTCAGTTGCCACTCAAAGTTGGTGACAGACGACACCTTACAAATAGACCATTAAAATGAATCAGAGAAATACTTTTCACCAAACATTTCATTCGATTTCTTTGAACTGGTGTCTGGATGATTTTGGAGGGGGGACAAGGGAAAAGGGGAGACTGGGTATTCTGGAGAAACACTTTGATGAGCCCCCAGCTAGGCTCGAGGAGCGGTCTGAACGAGTGACCTTTCAGCAACACGATTGACTCTGTGTTGCTTTTCTAAGCTCACATTTGTTTTCCCTCTGCCACTTTCCCAGGCGTCCTGGTTCCCGAGCCGTGTGTGCTCGACCAAGCCCGTGGCAGCCGCAGGGTCCGGGGCGGCCGGGCCCAGAGCCCGGCCCTGCTCCCATGTCCAGGGAAACCGGCGCTCCCTTTCAGGAAGGCACAAGTGCTCCCAGGCGCCGAGCGCAGGCTAGTAAACATTTTAATGCTGCATTAACAGTTGACTTAAGAGAGACTGCGCTAATCTGCAAGGAGCCAGGCAGATACGTCTGCTTACACGCGGGATCCCAGGTTCCTAATAGCCCTGTAATGTTCAGCTAAAGCCTATTTACACGGGATTAGTGGGCGGCTCTCGGCGGCATTATTTGTACAAAGGTCCCAGGGATGCTGTGCATGTTTCAGCAGAGCCAGGAACACACCGGCTTCATCCGCGGCAGAGCCCCGGCTTTGCAGGTGTGCGGCGCTGCCGCCCACATCCGGCAGACACGGGGCTCCCACGGGCTCGGGGCGCTTGTGAGCCGCTGCTTCGCTGCAGCTGCACCTCATGCAACTGTTCTCCGTGACAATACCGGGAGTAATAGAACAGAAAATCTCATAAAACCTGAATTGTGGACAAATCATATATCCTTAATCTTGATAAATTATAATTTTGTAATTTAAATGCTATAAATTATGCATCATACTAAGCTATTAGAAAGAGAACTTTTTAAGAGAAAAGCTGGATCAAAGCACATGAAGCATTTCTGGGTTTAGCCCATGAAATCTCGGCCAGTCCTCCCGTCCCATGCAGGATGCTCTGCAGATCCACCAGCAGCCATCCCAGTCAGCATCGTCCCCCAGAACTGCCCTGTGTCCCCCAGGCTCCCCAGGCTCCCTGGAGACCCTGCCACGGAGCACCCTTGGCCCTGCTGCTCCCTGAGCTTCACAGCGCCCTTGTTGGTCCTTCCCCTCTTGACACCTCATGTCACGGTGGGCTCCTGCAGGGATCAGGGTGCTCTCCCCGTGACCACGGTTTCTCACAAGCCATGCAGTGCAGCGCCCCACCACCCTGACTGCCCTCGGCACCCTCAGCGAGCCCTTCACCCAAGGTCTGGCCTCAGCCGGGGCCCAGCGGCTCCCGCCCGTCCCTGCTGGCAGCCCCTTCCCCTGCCCAGGCTGCTACCCCGGCCCGCAGAGGTGCCAAAGCCGGGACCTGTCCCAGGCACCCTGAAATGCGGCTGTAACGCTTGATTTATCCCTAATTTCCACAGTCCCATCGCACCCGCAGCCTGTCCCTGCTGTGGCGCTAGTCGTGAAGTTGTGTCCTGCTGCAGCGCTGCCCCCACGCCGGCACCGGGAATGCCGGAACCCCGGGAAGGGCTGGCACGGGAGATGCGCACGGGCCGGGAGCACCGGCCTCCTCCTCCCGCCAGCTCAAGAGAACGCATACATTTTACCTTTTCCTACAAAATTCATGCAAAATCTGCTGCATATCATGAGTGCCATCTACTGACACTTACTTTTTTTAAAAAAAGCCTTTCTTTGCAGCTGTATTCAGAGCAGAGCCCAGCGGAATGACCTGCAGGAGCCAGGCCCAGCAGCACTGTAGGGAAGGAGGGAACTTCCACACGGGAAGCAGCAGCAAGGGAAAGGGATGAAATATGCAGCGAGTAAATACTCACACACCAGGAGTAGAGCCCCTGTAAAAAAATAAGGCACTGTAAAGGTATGAGAATATTCACATTTAATTCCGTGTTTACCTGGTTATTTATACTGCCAGGTGTTGAAGTGATGGTAAACATTTATAAATACATTTACATGTACACTATCAGCAATCCTTTGCCATCCTGTGGATACAAGGAGGAAATCAGTATTTAAAAGGATAAAAGCAGTTGTGAACCTGCATGCTAGCCATGTGCATGAAATGAGACAAGTGCAGCTGAGACACCTTCAGCATCATTTTGTGTTTGTAATTACAGAGCTGAACGAGACCCCGACCCCAGGCTGGAACAAGGAGCAGCTCCACCTTTGCAGCAGGAATCTGGAAACCTCCTTGATTTCCTCGGCCGGGGGCCAGGGCTGCCAGGGCTCCTCCTGCAGGAACATCGGGAATCTCGTAACCAATTATCCAGCGTGGCTTTCACTTCAGAAAGGGACATCTCACTAAAACGAGTGCATCTAAAATACACCCCAACCCAGACTATTCCTGTAGTGCCAACTGCTAAATGCCCAAACTACTGGAGCTACTGTTACAGAGGCAGCTCCAGTCAACATTGAGCAGCAGATGTGAGGAAAGAGACCGTTCGGTTTTTACCTGATCCCTACAGCAAATCAAGCAGTTTTTCCACTAAATAGAAGAAAACAGTTTGACATCCGCCACTTCCCCGTTCCCTTCCAGGGTTCCTGGTACTCAAAGCACCCACTGCTCGATTGCAGCCGGGACATGCACCGCAGTGCTGGGTGTCTCTAGGCTGCAGCCCTTGGGCCCTTTTCCCCCATGAATAAAAATCAGGAAAATCTTGCTGAAATTAATGTAGACATGATTGACGCCTAAATGGAGCTTTGTCCTACCCACTTACCTCTGAGTATCTGTATTAAAGACTCCTCGCTGGAACGATTTAGTCCCATTTTGTACTTACACAGCTTCTAGCAGGACACTGCACGCCAAGGATGCACTTATACCCAAAACATCCGGCCCCAGCATGGACTGATGAGCTCTGCTGAACTGCGGGTCCTGCTGCATCTTTGGGCACCACTGGGACAAAACGCAGTGCTAAATTTGCTCACTAGCACTCCAGAACTGGACAAAGTCTACTGCATCTTTACATATTATTTCTTGCAAAAAACGTAATTTCAGGTTCCTAATTGGATTATCCAGTCTGTGTGACCCTGAGCTAGTGATTCCAGTGCTGCTAAGGAGATTTGACCAGGTTGTCACTCAGTAGAGAGAAATCTGAAAAAAATCCTTATGTTCCCCACTCCTCCCCAAATTAAAACAGATTTCACAGTCCTGTTATCAACGAGGCAATAGTCAAGTAATTTAAAATAAGAACCTCAGCTACAAATATAAAAACGCCACTTATCCTTGCTTTCAAACACTTACCCTTGTTTGCAAAATCTATATTCTTGACAATTATTAATTACAATTAATCTATATTCTTGACAATTTACTTAATTACCTTTAATTCACTTAATTTACTCAAACAAGGTTCTAAACTCAAGTCCTCATGGCAAAGGAGGCGAGAAGCTGAGCAAGAGCACCCGGGAACACCAGGACTGTCAGACTTAGCTTCTGACCAGGGGTTTCAGGACAAGGAGCCGCACAAGGGCAGTGCTCCGCAGCCCTGCACCGGCACAGGGACACCTGGCACAGGACGAGGAACCGGCCCCGCGCTCCAGAGGAGCCTGCACACAGCGCACCATGAACGAGAGCAGTCCTCTTCTCCAATGCCTTGTCTTCGTATATCTTGAAAAAATTGTATCTGAAGTGGAAAAGATGTCAGGCTGGCATGAATGCAGTGCGCTGCCCTAAGCCCTGCCTCAGCTTCCGTGAATTCTGTACTCCCATCGAGCAGTAATGAGCCCCATTATACCTAATATCAGCTTATTATGCGACTGCACAAAATTATTGTGCCTTCAAATCGCAAGGATTGATGGCCAAACAAGTGCACACAAAAACAGACACACAAAAATTTTCATCCTTAATATATTTAACTGTAGGAAGACTTGGTCTGTTAATTTATAAAGCTGTTTTCGGCAGCAAATACAGAAGCACCCTTTGGCTTTGGCTCAGGACAAAGCTTTGAAAAGTCCTTGCTCTTCATGCCTCATTTCCACTAATTTCAGCTCCCTTTTGCAGAGTCCCGAGCGCGGCCCAGCAGCCCAGGGCAGGGGCTGCTCCTCGGAGGGGCAGCGCAGCGGGAAGCCCCGGCAGGAAACGCTCGGGCGCCGCAGGGCCGCGAGGCACAGCGCCTCCCTTTGGCTTGGGACCCCTCCCGGCCTCGGCAACGGGGCCTGCGTGGGGAGCTGCAGAGGAGGCAGTCGGCCCTAGTGCGGGAACAGGCAGGGAGGTGGGAGCCGCGTGAAGGAGGATGGGACGGGAAGGAACAAGTGAAGCCACAGGAGCTCACCCATTTATCAAGGCTTAGTGAGCACACTTGCTTGCTCTCAGCGCCAGGTGCGCTCGGGAGCACGGCAGGGGCACTTGCTGGAGTCATTCAGCTGAGGTGACATGAGCCCCTGTCCGTGTGTCTCCATGGGGAGAGTTGGGGCAGAAGCAGGTGCAGAAAGAGCTAAACCCACCGCTGTCCTCAGGCGCTCGCGCGGCCTCTGCGAGGGCTGGTGAAGTGAAACACACTCTGTTTGCCAGGACGCAGCTCCTGCTCCTGCTCCTCGTGATCAGTGAAGCCCCGCGTGCTCGGGGATGCAACAGCTGAAGGGAAGCAGAAAGGGAAGAACCAGGGGGACACACAGCACCCCCTGAACAGCAGCACCACCATCACCCACCTCACGGTGTCCTTGTGTCCCTCAGCTGCATGGAGCAGCCTGTCCAGGATGGCCTGGCCGGGCTGGCCACATGAGACCATGGAAAGCATGGCGGGAATAAGCCAGCAGAGCACGAAAGCCACACAGAGCGTCACAACCGTGGCCCTTGTCTGCAGGAGCACTCGGGCCCGCTGGCGATGGCTCCTCCCGCTGCAACCGCAAGGGAAACAGCCCGGGAGGCTCCGGCTCCTTGGGGGCTGCACTGCACTGGGCGCCCAGGGGGCTGCATGGTCCCCCATACCATCAAGAGCTCTTTTCCAGACATCTCACTTCTTTCAAAGTCTTTAGCCAGGAAAGCTTGTAATATTTGATTAACTGAGGATAAGAAGTGAGCTTCAGAGCTGAGACATTCAGTTCCCTTTCAAGATACTACATTGATAATTTAAATGTAAAGTCTAGGTTGAATTAAGCAATAATTGTATTGCTTAATAAGCCTTCATTCAGTTTTACTTTTATTCACACTGGTCTTTGATCAGTTTGCATTTCTGTGCCGGGGGAAGAAAAAAGGTCTCTCTATCCTAATATTACTTCAATCACGAAACTTCTAATTAGGGCCATAAGAAGCAAGGAGAGGAAGGACCTTCCCTCCCCATGCACGCTTTACACCTTGCCTTTTGTGCTCCCTACACACTATGTTAATGCTGTATCTAGAGGCAGGTTAATAGCTGAGGGCTCTAAAAGGCTGGAGCCATTTGCACCAAAGGTGTAAACCACACAAGAGCTCTTTGATGGGGCAGTTCTTTGCTGCCGTCTCCTCTCCTGCCGTGCCGCAGCCCTCGGCTTCAGGGAAGCCCGGGAGCATCTCCGTGGCTTGGGCTGGGATGCTCCAGGGAGCCCCGCCATCAGCAGGACCTGCAAACGCACAGATCACTGTGATTCTGTGATTCTATATCAGATCACAGGGCCTGGGAGCTGATGCCAAGCGAGGTGCCCGTCCAGTTAACACCAGCCGTCCCGCCGGGTGGGCAGCTCCCGCTCCTGCGCCTCCCAGGGCCGCCCCTCCGGCCCATTCTGCCCTCTCAGTCTGCGGCAGGACAGCTGACTCTGCAGCTCAGCAATCAGAAGGGCAGGCTGGGCTCTGTCCCATTAAACAAGGTGGAGGAGGGCAGCGCAAGGCAGCAGTCGTGGCACTGAATTTTAGCAAAGGTCACTGCACGGGGTAAAGTAAAGCAGCAGCAGTTTCAGGGCTGTGGTTCTGACACAGAGCAAATAAAGAAATGGTGTAAAATTCAAGAGAGGCTTAAGGCAGAGGATTTGAGGAGCTGTTCCCTTTTGATCAAGTCCTCTCTGCTGAGCGGTGAGTGTGGCCCCGGGCTTTCACAGACAAGGCTGTGTTGAAAGGCTTGTTTGGACTGAAAGTACAGCTCGGAGAGGTGGCTTTTCAAGCCACCAGGAACAAGAGTTCTAGATTTGCTGAAAAAAATAGTTGGTGTCCAGAAGTTGAAAATCAAGTTGTTCCTTCTAGCATAGGCCAGCTGGTTTGTGCATGAGGCTCCAAGGCACCAGCAGACCCCGCACGTCGCGGCAGTGAGCTGGCGAGCAGAGCGGTCTTGCAGGACCTCGAGGTCAGAAGCGCCACCCCACTTCACATTGAGGAGGGAGTGACACTGGGAGACAACGTTTCCGAAAGCTGCTCGTCAGCCCTGCCTGAGGCATAGAGCAGCTATGGGCGTCCTTCCTCATCCCGGCACTTGGACGAGTTTCTCTGCACAACTCCAGGTGCCAGGCTCTGGTTGAGAAAAGCTGTTATACTGCTCTGATTCTGAAGTAGTGTTTTCCACAGGCACACTGAAGTCAAAAGTTATTGCATGCTTCCGCTGTGCATGTAACAAAAACGTATGTAGTTACTTCAGCTGCAAAAAAGGAAGCGGTTATCTCTATGTTCCCTCCATGGTTTTTCTCAAAGATAACAACAACTAATCCATAACCACAGCACACTTTGGACGACCCTCTGCATCCAGCCAGTAACTGCCCTCATCCATTTGGAATTTGAGTCAGAATTCCATCACGATTCCTGTTTTATATCCAGTTACTGCAATATGCAATAGGCATTTCCTTGCACTTGCTTGATCACCTCTGCGTTATGCTGATCTCTTCCAGTGCCACCGCAGGCCGTGTGAGTGAGCAGCCAGGATGCGGAGCCATATCCCCTTGCAGCTTGTTGTCCCTGGGGTGTTGGGAAAGGAGGGAGCTGCTGCAGTCTCCAGCAAACGTCGCGCCTCCGCACCGTCAGTTCTCCCACCCGCCGGGGCTGCGGGCGCCCTGCAGAGCACCCAGGGTGAATTTGAATTTGCAGAGGCTGCAGCTGCTTTAGGCAAGGGCAGAGGCGGCCGACACAGTGGGCTCTGAGCATCGCTAGGATCCCTATCCTTCCCCACCTTGTCCTTGCTCAAACCCAGTTCTTTGTTTGGGAGGTTGAGCCAGGACTAAAGAACACAAATAAAATATGTCATGTCATGGGCAAATGCTAATTGGTGATCAGAAAGGGGCAGGGGAGATGTGAAGGCTGCAAGTCAGGTGTTTTTTCAGCTCTTGGCAGCTGGAAAAGTGCTTCCCCCTTCTCTGTCTGTGTTATAAGGCGAATTAGAAAACAGCACATGGCAGCAGCAAGAGCAGGTGCGCTCGAGCACCTCGCGGTGCTATTTGTCCACGGGCAGCGGGAGGGAGGCAGCTGCACCCGCTGCTGCTCCACGCTGCCGGGGACAGAGCGGGTCGGCGTCCTGGCCCCAACCTGCCGGTCACCCCCGTGCTGAGGAACTCCAGCCCAGGCCCCTCGAGGGCAACTTCAACATCCAAGCACAGAAACCCGGGGAAGTCACAGTTCATCTGTGTTTTTCTCTGGATGAATTAAACCCTTTCATTTCCACATATGTTTAATCGCATATAACCATAACTACAATATTGCGGAGATTTCATACTCGATATACCTGCAAGCACCACGTGCTGTCATTGTGCATGTGCAACAGCATGTGAAGCTGAGAAAGTTTAATAGTTCATTAATTATTATAGACTCTTTACTAGAATTTTCCCTCTTGTGCTTCTCATCTTTCAGATTTTAAAAACTGTATGACTTTCAACCTGAGAATGCACAAAAAAAGTCCATTATTAAGTTAAAGAGAATTTAATCCATTTTCTTGCTCTGCACTTGCCTTCTACTTTGAATATCTTATTTCATATGTGACTGGGATTTTAGATTAAATAAGGCTTGTGCCCTTAGCGAGAACCTGAGGGGCACTTTTCTCCACCTCAGGCCTTCAGACTTCCTGCAAACCACAGCAAAAAGCCCAGATCTGACATCTGGGGGGGATGTCCCTCTCTGGGAGAGGGGTGGGAGCAGGGCTGGTTGCAGCTGCAGAGGAGCGGAGCGCGGACGGGCGGCCCCGGCTCAGGCCACTGGCATGAGGATCAAGCTGAGCCCAAGTGCAAAACCAGCGTCCATGGGCCCAGAGTCTGACTCAAGTGAGACGGTAAACAAGAATATTAATCACTGGCTGGGCAGTTAAAACACAAGAAGACAAGGCTAGACTGCAGTCGGAGCTAGAACACTTAGCACAACTTCAGCAAGCCAGAAGCTTCCTTGGAAATAGCGTGCACAGGTGGATCTTGATTAACAGAGAGGCTTTTTAATGCAATAAGCTATGATAGACTGATCATATAATTAGCGGCATTTATTCGGCAATCAGAATTGTTGCCAAACATGTAGATGGTTTTTCAGTAGCTTTACAAAGAAATCACCAGTCTGACAGGAATGTGAGAAGTGTTTATGTCATTTACTGAAGATCTCATCAAATCCCTAGGATGGAAGCCAACAGAGGGCTCAGGACTGCTTGCACTGGACTGTATCATCCAGGCCAGCGTGGGTCAGTGGCACTGGTGCTGCATGGACAGGGGGTCCAGCACCCGGAAGGCACTGCCACGTCGCGGCGTTTGCAGCCGTTGCTTCCACCTCCAGGCCGTTTCCCACAGCATCTGCCCTTGGCTGCGTGGGGACGGACACAGAGGCACCAGGTCAGACTTGGAGCCGAGGTTTGGGCCGACCCATTGGATTCCCGCTGTGTTCCGGTGTTGTGTTTTCTGATGATGGGGCGCCCTCCAGGGACTGCGGCCGAGGTGGGAAATGGGAGGATCGGCTGAGGCTCTGGGGGCAGTGCCGGCTCCAGCCAGGGCGACGCGGGGCACCCGTCCCGCTGCGCCAGCACCTGCGGAGCGAGGGCGGCTCCCCCAGCCCGGACTAACTCGCTCTCCTGGAGGGAGCCGCGTCCTGCAGAGCCGCTGCAGGGCAGATACCTCAGCTGCGCAGACCTTGATTAGAGATCGGTAAGAAGAGGGAGAAAACAAAAAATGCAAATAAACAATAAAAAGTATTGTTTGTTTGTTTGTTTATCCCCAATTCTGGACAAAGCAGAATCTCTATCCTACCTCTCCACGAGTCTCCAAACCGAAGCCTGTGCCGTGCTCCCGCCGGCGAGGAGGGAGCTCCTAGACGTGCCAGGCACAGCCCTCCCTTCCCCATGCAGTTCTGAACCACTGCACGGCTGCTCATTTCTTTGCCCGATGCTCCTTTTTTTTGTAATATTGCTTCCAGCGTTCATAATATTTTCAAACTTTCACTGTTTGTGTAGGAGCTGTGGAAACTGGCTGGTTGCCCCAGGCTGGATTTTATGGGTGTTTTTCCGCCGGGGGGGCGCAGCCGCAGATGGGACGGGACGGCAGGAAGGTCCTTCCACAGCACGCGGGGCGGCGGGGTCGGGGGCTGCTCAGCCACTCTGCAGCCCGCGGGGAACCCCCGGGAAGCTCCGCGCAGCTGGGGAAGGAGGCGGGGGTTTAATCTCGCCTCGCCCGAGCTGCGGAGCCCGCGGGACCCGGCGGAGCTGGGAGCGGAGCGGGACCCAGCAGCGAGCGGAGCGAGACGCGGAGTGGAGCGGAGCGGGATGCGGAGCGGAGCCGGGGGAGTGGGGCGGGAGGGCAGGAAATGGTGCGGAATGTGCGGGAGCTAGCGGGGGACGGAGCAGGGCCGGGACCCGCGTAGGAACCGCAGGACCAGGAGCCGGAACACACGTGGGAGCGGTGAGACCGGGAAGCAGGACACGCGTGGGAGCCGCAGGATCGGAAACCGAGATACGCGTGGGAGCAACGGAACCAGGAAGCAGGACACGCGTGGGAGCCGAGGGGCACGTTCGGGGACTTGTCACCACTTGCCGTGCGGAGCCCCCATGCCTTATGGCGCCACAGACCCCCGGCACGGGGCTCAAGGTGTCGGGGCTGAGCGGCCACGGGGCTCGGGGGGGGGGGTCGGGGCTGACTGGCTGTGGGACTCGGGGGGTCGGGGCTTCAGGACTCGGGGTCTCGCGGGCGGAGAGCGCGAGCCCGGGGCGCTGCAGGGCCAGAGCGCTGCCCAGTGAACCCGGCGCCAGCGCCGCGCGGCCGAACCCCCGCGAGCGGCACGGATCTGCTCTGCGGAAAGTGCTGGGATCGAATGGGCTGCGAATAAAAATAGTTTGTTTCTATAGCAACAGCAAGCGGGGGAGGGGGAAGGGGAGGGGGAGGGAATCGTCAATTCAAATTCAAACGCTCGGACGGGTTAAAGTGATTTTCCTCAAATCTGGACGAGTAATAAACTGGTTATTCCCAGAGGATGGAGAGTGCTGATACCATGAATATCCTCCCACAAAAAGCACTTCTGCAGATGCGCATTGCGTGACATGAAAACACAATATTTGCCAGCCTAAGTCAACCAAAAATGTGTCTTACTTATTAATAATGCATTGATTCATGTAGTGATAAGCAGATGGGGTCCATCATTACTTCTATTATTGGAATAGGAGACAAATCAGATAAATCAAGAACAGTTGCACAGGACTAATGAAGAAACATGACTTCTCCAAAAGCTCCATATTTATCATCCACTAAAAGCATCTTGCAGAAAAATATAGATTTTGTTGTGACTTGGAACTAATAGTAATGTAATATGTAAATAATACCTATAATTAAAGGCAGTACTTGAGTTCTTCATTGACAAGTTTAAGTTAATTTCTAAGCATGAATCTTTTACATTAGAGGTACACGGTGCTCAGCACATGGTGAAATCTCTTTGGTCTCGCTCTGTTTTGTCTTTATTTTGTTATCAGAGCAGCTCAGATTCCTGTGCAGAGCTGTCGCCAGCAGAGCAGGTTTCCTCTCCCATCGGCCACCCCGGACCCCTGTCCGGGGGTGGCCACGGGACCAGTGCCAGGAGAGAGGAATGCTGCCGGCTCAGGGCACTGGATCTGCCAGAAAAGCTGCTCAGAGAGAAGCAGCGAATTAGGCCGTGCCCGGATCCCTCCAGCCTGGAAGCTCCCTGCCCGGCACCTGTCCAGCATCCAAGGACCTCCAGCCTCACGGGCGCCAGGCTGCAGCACGGAACAGCGCCCACATTCCTATCTCCAAAGGCTGCTCCCACAGGACACCCCTGCTCCAGAGGCGCTCAGCCAGCTGCCACTTCCCCACTAGTGATGAGGTGACCACCCGCCTTCCCGCACTCGCTGCCTGGCCGGTCCAGGGCTCTGCACTCCCAGGGAGGTCCCTGCTATCCTGGGGAGGTCCCTGCACTCCCAGGGAGTCCCTGCCATCCCAGAGAGGTCCCTGCCATCCCAAGGAGGTCCGTGTGCTCCCAGGGAGTCCCTGTCATCCCAGGAAGGTCCCTGCGCTCCTGGGGAAGTCCCTGCACTCCTGGGAAGGTCCCCAACCCCAGTGGGAGCAGCTGGCTCCCTCCTGCCCCTCACAGCCAGACGCTGCCTTCTCCACTGCTGCTTCGGCAGTTCATGGATGCGGTGTTTGCTCGGAAAGTCTGTGCTAATGTACACATAGTATATTTGATATATGCACCCATATAAATACCACTGACATACAATGAGACCCTGGAATTAATACAGACTACGTGCTTAGCACTGCTGGATCATATTTAATCAAAACTCCAATTTTATTTGTGATAAGGAAGAAATCTTTGTTGATGAAGATATAAATATATGAAAGCTGCCTCCCATAAGGAGGCATTAAAAACTAATTCACAGAAATATCTAGCTTAGGCAAGGTATTGCAATAGGAAAAGAAAAGGAGAGAGTGAGCAGCAGGATGGAAATGTGCACAGGTTGCGATTTGGTGCAAAAAGTCCCTCAAGAAAATCCCTTCTGCTGCTCATGCAGCACCTGGCGTCACTGATCGGGTGCCACTGTGGCACCCACGGGTGCCCGGCTGGGAAACGGCTGTCTGGGGCTGGTGATAAATTAATAATACTGACATGTTTTCCTTTACTTGTGACAAAATATTTGAAAATATCAATAAAAAGTATGCTAAGAGTTCCCAGTGCAATGGGCATCGCTGATGGGAAGTTCAGGAACATGGTTTAGCCAGGTGCACTTTCCCAAGGGAACTGGCCTCATACATCTATATACGTTCCTCTCTGCAATTTGCATGTAGCAGAAAAAGTGGGAATGTAAATTGGATGGGGAGTTATTAGTACTAACTAATGCTGCAAGCCAGGATGATTAAAACATGAAAGGTATAAAGGGGATGTGGATCCCTTGTTTCAGCCACGTGCTCGGCCCCGTGTCCCAGCTGTGCACCGGGTTGTGCCGGCGGGATCGGAGACGTCCCCGTCCTCGCGCCAGGCCCAGGCGATGCCTCCACACCTGGCATCGACCCCTTAGCTTCCTCTGTCAAGAAAATATCAAATAAATATTTCTACTTTAAAGTGGAATGAAAATTTCAGAAGTGACTTACACATGGGCTATTTCTGTTTCTAATGCTCAATAGCCCTTTGTTCATCTGCCCCTGGCATACAAGTGTCTGCAATTAATACTCATATTTACGATGACTAACGGACACTGACGTTTGTCCGCAGGAGAAAAAAGGAAAAAAAAAAACAATGAAGAAATATCTTTCTTAGTCATTTCAAATGAATCATGAAAGCCTTGAAATTACTGCTGATAATTCATACATTTTCCAAGAAACTAAGTTAATGTGCGCGGTTTTCCTGGTGCTGTGTGCCTGGCGGAGCTGCCCACGCTGAGCACACACATCTGCTCCGAGGTCACTGCTCCTTCACTGCCAGCTCCAAGCACGAGGGGGAGCTGGTCCTGGCTGGAGAGGACCAGGGCAGGGAATCCCAGCAGCTCTTCCCAGCACCGCAGGGTCCAGAGCAGCAGCTTGGCCTCCCCAGGCTTGCGACCCCTGCCAGGCAAACTGCCCCAGCAGTTACCTCTTGTTTATAAAATAATGCTTATTTTATTGTATGATCTCTATTTTATTGCAAATATGTAATGTTCATGCATACATAGTGTTACTGTACTTATTCCGGGATTAGCTCAGACGCTCCTGTCAAAGCGCATCCACCACATACATCCACCTCGTATATCCACCATCACAAGAACGAAACACGGAGGAGCATTTCAATGCCTAGCCCTGCTGCAGGAGTCCACGTGCCCATGTTTTGGTGGGAGGAGGTACAGATTTTGTGTACAGATTTTCTCCATGAGAACTTGGACACTGTTTGCGGACGTGGCAGCTGCGCGTGGAGCAGAGCCAGTAGCTGCTCGCAAGCACAGGGATGCTCAGGAAGGAGCCAGGATAGCCCCGTGCTCGTGGAGCGGCGTGTCCAGAGCACGAGGATCCATCCTGCCTCCTTTGAGCAGGCACAGGCATCACCTCACATGGCAAAGCGCTCCTGGAGCTGAGCCGGGAGCCCCCCAGCCTCTGCTCAAACCTGTCTGGACATGAAGGAAATCTGCCAGTACGGTCTCAACCAAGGGCGCTCTGCCCTTTCCAGAGGACATTTCCCATCACTCCACACCAGCTACTTCAAAACAAACCCACTGCCGAGGAAAATGGTTGACATTTCAATTTTCTGCAGACAGAAACATAAAAGGTATTTTCCTGGCAATTTTTGAAGATAGACAACAGGACCAAATCCATCCCAGGTGAATTTTCTCCTTTCTTAAGAGATTAATTTTGCCCATCATTTTGGGTTTCTTACCTGAGAGACTGTGACCACGAGTCAGAGGTGCTAATGTTTCTAAAAGTGTCTTTGAATGTCAGGATAACCTAGGGCTAGGAAAGGTCTAGCACCCACAAGAACTGCCTTTTTTGAATTCTCCTCATTAGGGAAGAAACATGCAACTGGGTGTTTTTACTTAAATGTTTTTGACCCATATTAGTTCTGTCAATATCATCTGAAATGTGTTTCAGACTGAGGGTCCTGCCTGCATCAGCTCCTGTTCTCTTCCCTGCAAGGCTCCGATGCCGCAGGGATCCCTGTGCCGAGCTCGCCGCCCCTCCGCAGCATCCCGGCCAGTCCTCCCTCCCTGCCCACATTCCTCTGCAACAAATACAGTGGAATGATGATTTTTTTCAGAGCTTCCTGAAGACAAGCAAAGGCACGTTGATGAATTTCTCTTTCACCAGCAGTTTGACGTCTATGCAAGTCGAGTATCAGCGCAGGGCTCTTGCTCATGGCTTTTCCCTAGCCAGTAAGGACCGTGGCACACACGCAGCATTGCCACACGCTGTGCAGACGCACTTGCTGGGAACCAGAGACGCAACTAACACCTGCAGCGAGGAGCAAACGTCTGCTTGAGGTTCCCAGCTCTGCACCCAAACCCGCTGCTTGCTGGAGTTCAAAGCCCAGTTGGGGTCAGATCTGTGCAAAGCAGCTGCTGGAGAGCAGGAAGGTCATGGTGGACGGGAGGCAGAACTTGTGCAGCTCCCCGGAGCTGGGGCTGCTGGGGCTGATCCCCGCTCCTCTCAAGCCTGGCCAGACCCCTCCGTGGAGCCGGTCCCGTGAGACCGGCCGCCTTGGGGCTGCGCTGCGGGACGGGGCTGCTGGCGGAGCTGCCGGCACAGCTCGGGCAGAGCTGGGACATCCCCGCGCCCCGAACCGCCCCAGGCATGAGGTGCCCTTGCTGCCGAGCGCCGGAGTCGCTGCGCACGGGCAGGCACCACTGCTTCTGTGCGCGGGCAGATCTTTGAGAACTGGTGCTACGGGCATCAGCAACAGTAAAGAAATTGCTGTTTCAGTCTTGGAAATTGCTTTCCTTCCTGACAACAAGTGTTTCCCAAGATGAATTACTGGAATTCAGTCTATTGGAAAAAAGCCCCCTTTGATGGCAGAGCCTTGTACCTCGCTTACACTGAAGCAGGTGCAGTTCTCTCACCAGGCCCATAGTGCGAATTGTCAATCCGCCGAGCACTTATTTAAGGACGAATGCTCCAGCTTTTGCCTTTTCATATACATAAAAGATATATATGTCTATATAGGTATATGCACACATTGGTATCTATGTGTGTGGGAACACAAAAGCTCGGCAGGACTGTGGGAGCCAGGGGCAGCAGCTGGGGCTGCTCTGGCGACTCGTGCTCACGCTGGGCACTGCCTGTTCAACGCCGCATCCCCACAGCCCTGCGGGCTCTGCAACCAGCCGGCCTGGCCCCTCCTCAGCCAAGCTGCAACTCCAGCACCCGCCGGCCGCGAGCAAGGAGGGCCCTGCTGCTTCCTGGGGTGTTCCCGAAGGGCAGCCCCATCACCACCTCCTGGGGCACTGGCTCCTTGGGACGGTGCCATGTGACGTGACTGGGGTGCAGGGACGTCAGCAGCATGACTGCCCAGCTCCTTCTGGGCACTGGGCGAGCACGGGAAATGATCAATTATTTATCACCGAGGAGCTAATAAATGCTCTGAAATGAAATAGGGGCTTCCTCTTTAGCATGCAAAACATCAAGCAGTTGGCAATTTAAAAATCATGCTTAGTGGCAAAAGCATTTGCTGAGCATGTCTTCCCTTTTTATCCCGTAATGCTGGCGAGTGGTGCACCATCATTTAAAACTACTGTTGTATTCATGGATAGGATTAGAGTCTATTGTGAGGAATTGTGTTAACCTTAATCTTATAAGTGTTTTGCAAAAGCAGTAGCTTTTGCCTACTTAACCAGACTGCAGATAACTGAATCTTTCCAGTGCAGAGCCCTAATTTCTACCACTGGAACTGAGTACAGATCTGTGATGCAACAGTATATTGGGAGTTGGGACTGGAGCAGGAGACCATGGGAATGTCCCTCGAAGCACAGCAGTGCCCGTCGCCACCGCAGCAGCAGCGGTGCCGGCTCCCGCACTGTGCTGCAAACCCGCCGTCCATCCCCAGAGCATCTCTGCACAGCAAGGAACACACCAGCTCTGCAGGAGCTCAGAAGCATCAGCCTTCCTGGGCTGTATATGAAGAAAATACTCCTTGGAGGAGAAAGAAAGGTAGTGCTGCTTTATTCCCCTTCTCTTTAAGCCTACTTTAAGAGAGTTTAAGGGAATCTGAAATGCTGAAATCAGTTTCTGGAAGTAAGGTGAATTAGTGATCCACATAGAGAGAATTCACGCTAAATGTTACGTAGCCACTGCTTCTTGCACTTGTAATGTCCAGACATGTTTTGTTTACAAACATCCAGGGATCAGGCTCCCGCTTGGAGCCACATTTAAGGTGTTCTCCTCTCCTGCTCCCTTGTGTGTCTCTCCTCTCCGCTGCACTCCACCTCACTGTCTCCTGTCCCTGCTCCTTGTCCATCTCGTGTCCCTGCTCCAGCCTGTCCGGCATCCACAGGGGTCCCCATGCCACTTTGCTTCAGAGAAACATTTCTGTCCGTCCTCACATTCAGCTCCCGCCAGCTTCGGCAGCATCCTCACAGCTCCGGAGGGATCTGCGCAAAGCTACCATTATTAGGCTTTTTGTCCTGCCCTCCCATCTACCTGATTTCACTGACCTGCAGCACACATTCTATGATTTTGTTAAGCTCTAGCATCTAATAATCTGTTTACATTTGCGGTCAGAAATCTCCCTGCCGGCTACTGCTGCTCGCTCACAAATCACGCCACCCTGGAGCTGAGCCAGAACCTTTCGTCCCATAAAAAACGTTCAGTTTGTGTCAGGGAAAAGTGAGCTCAGGAAAGGATCAATTTCTCTAGGAAAATTGGTACATGACCGGGGCTCTTCATGCAAATCTCTTTCTCCACCTCTCCCAATATTCAAGCAGATTGTCATCCAAAACAGTTTCTTTGCAAAATATTCCTCTGCACAGGAAAGGGGCACTGCAGCCTCGCACCACGAGCACCTCTGTCCCAGGAATGCGGTGTCTGCTGGTGCTTGCAATATGTAAAGCAAGGACCAGAAAGGCTTTCCTTGCAAATGGAACAGGGACATACACTGCTTTTGAGCAGGAGACTATTCATACGGATAATCAGAGCGAGGAGACGTCAGGCTAGGACATGAGACACCTGCAGTACGGTATCTATTTCCTTCCTGCCACAGAAATAAGGATTTTCACAGTTCTTTTCAACAGGGGAAATGTGAACCGCCTGCTCTGAGTAATCCAATTGCT
The DNA here is from genome assembly GCA_032273925.1 of Rhynchotus rufescens. Taxonomy (NCBI): domain Eukaryota; kingdom Metazoa; phylum Chordata; class Aves; order Tinamiformes; family Tinamidae; genus Rhynchotus; species Rhynchotus rufescens. The sequence goes on from JAVCKT010024067.1 coordinate 39,713, forward strand.
TGCTCCTCTAATCAGATTGCAGGGATAATAATAACACTCAAAAAGGAGCAAAGGCAAAGAGAAAATCCAGACTACCTCTCCTCACTCTCGCACTCTTCACAGTGCAAGCACCACAGACGTGCTGACGCCTGGACACCCCTCTGCTGCAGCAGGGCAGAAATAAGGAACCGGGCTGCTGTTTCCTTCCTCCTCGAGCAGGGATCTGCCTCGAGCCGCCAGCGCGGTGCCGCGATACTGCCACCCGGGCAGGCTGGCAGGCGGGCGAAGCTCGGGGCTCCGCCACGCCAGCCCAAACCGCACAGCCACGAGGCCAAGGGAGCACAAGGGAGCGCGAGGTCCCGGAGCCCCGCACGCCTCGGCAGCGCCCGCGTGGCCTGACCTCCCAGCGAGCACCACCGCACGGCAGCCCCGGTGCTGCCCGCGGCCTGGGCAGGAGTCCAGGCATCGCCACCAGCCCGAGCTCTCCACTTTCGCCCAACCACAGTGACCTGCTCAACGCGGCAGAATGTGGGACGTTGTGACCCAGCCTGGCACTCCTTTTGGCCTCATCCCGGCACAGGGACAGCCCGCGGTGCTGAGCGCCCTGGCGCTACTGCTCTCACCCTGCCCAGCCGTCGATGGCACCCGTGGCCGCATGCAGCGAGGGGCCACTGAGGCACAGCGGGATGGGGCAGGACGGGCTGCCGAATCATCTGAGGATTGCACACAAGTATATTCATCATATAAGTCAAATTAAGATATTATTAGAGTTTATACCTAAAGGGGAATTCTCAGCATGCTTCCAAATTTTCATTATTTGTTGTGACTTGAAACTTGGAAGTAAAAAACAAATTTCCTTCCTTAATGGTCTAGGTCTTTTCTGTTTGACAAATATTGATTATTCCCTTGGTTCCTGCGGCGAGGAAAGCTGATGCCCATTGCTGCCCTGGCGGAGCGTGGGCACGAGGCCAGGCCTCCCGCTGCAGCCGCGCAGCACCCCGCGGAGCAGAGCGCTCCCTGCTCGGCACACAGTCCCCAGCACCCCCAGCCGGGGCTGCCCCGGGCCGCGGCTCCCGCGAGCGCACAGCCCAGCGCGGGGCTGTGTCCCGGCCCGCGCGCTCCTGCGCCACCTCCATACACGGCACAGCCCTGCTCCTTTGCGCGGCATGGCCAGGGGACATCGGCGCAAGGACTTGCAGCAGCTCATCCAGGAAAGGACAAAGGCGCCCGGCGGGTGACGGCGGCAGCCAGGGCGGCTGCCTGCAGGTCCTGCGACGCTGCTCCACGCCGAGTGGCAGCCACAGGCCCCGCGTAGCTCCTACATGGGCGGGAGCGGGACATGACCACTTCGCCACCTCCTTTGCAGGTGACAACCCGGCCTGTAGGATGCATGGCATTCACACGGAGCACTGACCAGATACCAGGGCTTGCGGCCGAACCCGCTGTTCCATCTACCTCCCTTTGAGACAGAGCGACCCTGGCCGCGTGCCTGGTATCATGTAGCGCTGACTTACAGGGCAGATTCCCAATACTCCTGATGTTATTTCATCCTGTTCCCTCTGCATCCTAATACCGCTTGCTCTTTAGAAAGTAGCTGAATGTTGAGTCTTTCAAATTTCCTGCGATGCAAAGGTCTTTTTTCTGGGTTATTGCAGTTAATTTAGGATCCATCCGCCAGTATAAATTCTGCAGATTAATTCCTCTGTGCACTTTACCTCACATTTGTCAAAATTGAATTTTGCCTGTCATCTTGTCACCTGCTCCTTCCACCTCCTTCTTGGTCCTTTGAAGCTCCACAGGGGCACCTCTGGTCTTGACTGACCTAAATAATTTCTTTGTAGTTTGCAATTCTTGCTTCTCCACTTTCTTGCAATGTGTAAGAGTGTGTGTGTGTGCATGAATGCATAAATTAATCCACATTTCAGTTACCCATGGGGGACATTTAGATACGTTGCTTTAGCTATGCTCCTCTCTCACACTTTTTCCTGTAGCTGATTCTTCCTCAGATGCTATTGAAATTGCAAATGTTGCAGCTGGATTTGTGATGTGCTTCTGAAGCGATCCTTTGTTACAGAAGCAATGCTTCCTCCTAGGCTGTGCAATTACCTCCTGCTGCTGGTGAAACATTCATTTGTATAATTTACTGAGTCACAAACACAGTGTAAATGCCTTGTATAAGTTAAGACACGACTTTTCCACTGACTACACAGTGGCACTTTGTGCATGTCGTGTCAATGCCCTTTCTGTGCTCTAAAGTCACACTGTCCAGGTGAACATTCGGGCCAAAAGCCACCACAGCCTGAGGAACACTTTGCAGGCAGCATTTGCACCAGCAGCACCTCTTAAGGAGGCTGCACAGTTCAAAAACCACATGTGCTAAATGCTCAATTTGTGAGTTAAAACTCCTGCCAGTGACTCCTTCTGTGGCTAAGGCAGGGCAGCAGGACAGCCCCGGGACACAGCCCGGAGCCGGAACTGGTGACAAGCAGCATCACCGGCAGCCGAGCAGCGCCTGGAGCAGCCGTGGAGCAGCAGAGCCCTCCTGGGAGCCCCGTGGAGGTGCCTCCAGGGCGGAGGATAAGGAGATTCTCAGCTTTAAAAAATACGCTATATTGAAAGGAAAAGAAATCTATTGTAATGCTTTTCGTGTAATTGCTGCACCTCATCTCTGAGCCACCAGGATCTTTCTGGGGATGGGGTCTGCTGATAAAGCAGGAGAGTGACAACCTGCCACGTGCTGGGTCTGATGGTGCAGAGGCCTCAGGGCCTCCACAGCTCCTTGCTCGGTGCCTCTGTGACAGCCAGGGCCGGCAGGACACGGCTGCAGCACTTTCCCATCCACACGCGTGTAAAAGTCCACACACGGACATGTGTAAAACACCACACATGCAGAACATCCAGTTTAGAAGGAAAACTTCTCCTGAGTTTGTGTCTGACCCCATTTTCATTCAGAAACAATTCCAGGAGATTCAGAATGTTCCTTCCTATTAGCAGCATTTTGGGGTTTGTCTCTCAATGCCCCTCACACCCCTCAGGGGTTCCGGGACAGGCAGGAGCCCTGCAGCCCTGTCTTTGGGAAGACCCAGTCCAGCAAGGAGCACCCTTGGGAAGCCTGGGACTGCGTGCGGCCTCGCAGGGAGCTTTAAGGTGCTTGGGGAGGCAGTGTGGCACATCCCCCATTTCATACTAATTAAGTAAACTTGTGTGCATCCTGAGGCACAGAGGAAGCTGGAGGGACGTGAGCTGGGTCTAAACATGAAGTTATCAGGACTGAGGATTCACAAGACACATGTGAAAATTTAGGGTCTCTGAAAGGAATGTTTGCTTTTCAGTTTGGCTTTGCATTCTGCTCAAAGGGTTTGCAAAGCAGGAATATCCTTTATTGATCACTACAATTGATTTTTTTTCTGCTTGCAAGCAGTGGATCAATGCTGGAGACTTGGAAACAAGCAGATAGTGTCACCAGAAAACAAATATCTTCAGTCAAAAGCAGTCAAGTTAAAATTCAGAGCATGTCTTCCAGCACTTGGTTTTTGATTGGTTTTTGTTTGGTTGGTTTGTGGAGTTTTTTGTTGTTGTTTTTTTAATTTATGAACTCTCTGAGCTGTATTCTACTTGACTAGATTGTATAACTATGTTAGCTCTCAAAAATGAGCAGGATGTTAGAAAGAACATATTTATATTCAAGCCATAGCCTGAAAAATGGTGGGTAGTGAATGCCAGCCTGGAAAATGTGAGTTATAAATATAAATGGAGTATCTAAAATTAAAATGTGTTCATTTTTAACTTGCCTTTTATTATTTTGCATATGACATGCATTCTGGACCTCTAAATCGTCTCTTTGTGGCAGAGGAAAAGCATTTTACATCTGCACCTTTCTCCTCAAAGTAGAAATGCTGGAGGGAACAAGAAGATGAATACTTCATGCTGGAGATATGCAAGAAAAGGGGAGAGCCCATATTTTAGTGGCACACTGTGTGCATTTTCTATCGCTATCAGTATTTCCAGTAATACCCACCAGTACTGCTAATTTTAGCACAGAAGCACACATTTTAGGAGGTTTGGCTTGCAGGAACCAACAAACATCTCCCTGGAGCCGAGTTTCAAGGAAGAGACCAAGAGCACCTGGACAGCAGGTTTCTTCTGTCCTCCTGAGCTTCTCCTGTGGGAGCTTCTCCCATCGGCATCCCTGCTGTGCGGCTTGGTTGTGGTGCCAGCTGTTTGAATTGAGTGAAAACACGAGTTTCCTTTAAAAGAACCCACGCCTGAAACGTGTTTCAATGATGTGGTGTATTTTCCCCCCCAAAGCAGAAGCCCCCAGAGCGCTGGTGCCGGCGGCAGAGCCGGGCCCCATCCTGCCCCGAGGTAACCAGCAGCAGCATGAGGCCCAGCACCAGCCGCGGCCATGTCGGCCTCTGCACCCACCTTGGAGAGAGGCTCTGACGCCCATCCTCACACACCTCCGTGTGCAAAACTTCCACCAAAACCAACCACCACCAGCAGGGCTCCATCGCCCTGCCCAGCTAATTGCCTTCGTAACTAATTTTCCTTCAGGGTAAAAATTAAAAATTGCAGCATTTGCTGGTATCAAAGTAACTGATTAAAAAATATTTCCCATATTAAACTTGGCATTTAATTAGCTCAGCTCTGGTGAGCCGGCACTGTCTGCAATAGAGATGCCTCCGAAGGCCGGGGAGCGCCGTCTTGTTAAAGCTTCTCGGTGATAACACACCGGGTATCTGCACCGGCACTGAGGGCAGTGGCAGGGGCCGCCGGGACGCACGTGCACGTCCCCATGCCCGCAGTCACGCCGGGACGCCCCCAGGGTCCAGCCAGGGCCCTCGTGTGACTCCCCTGGGGCCCTGGTTGCCCAGGGCCCGCGTGGAGGCGGCCGCGCTCCGTGGCACCATCCCCAGGCCGGGTGCCCGCGGAGATGCCTCCCCGCACGCTGTGCACAGCATCGCAACGGGGATCAGAAGGAAAGAGCTGACGCGCCGGAGCTGCACGGGCATCACAGTCCGCCCCGCAGCAACACGTGGGTCCTGTGAGGGCCGCCCGCCCCACGGCAACACGCGGGTCCCGCGGGTCTCCAGCTCCCGCACCGCAGCCACGGGGCCTCGCCGGGTGCTGGTGCTGACAGCGCCAACGTCTGCGGGGTGGAGAAGGCCGAGGAGTTAACAGGATGTGAACGTTTGTCACTAGTGATACTGCACACGTTAAGTTCTGCCTCTAGAACCGCATCTTAAGCAGCCTGAGATTAATGCCGTTTGTCGTAAACGTCCTGTCTTCTAAATGTTAACTAAAATCTGCTTTCCAGACATGCAGGAAGGGAAGGCTGTGAATGCTCAAAGGTGGTTTTGCCGGGCTGCTGCCAACCAGGGGGTGCCAAGGGATCCTCTTCCATGGTTCCTTACGGTTAAACCCCTTCTAATGAGACAAGGGCTCTGGAGACTGCTCTTAATCCCAAAATATGCATATATAATGTCATATAGGATATTACATGTATTATATAAAAGTATACAGTAGAATATTATATATGTGTGTGTATGTCTGTATATAGATATATGTACACACATATATATGTATAAACATTTATGATATAGCTAACAAAAATATCAGGAATTCTCCTCATGTTCCGCTCTGTTTCTGTCCTGATATCTATCTAAATATCTATCTTACTAATTTAAAATTATGTATATTATTTATTAAATTAGTGGGACAGAGATAGGTGAGGGTGTCAGGAAGATTCCCGTGATTTTTTAAAATTTATTATCATTATTATTATTATTAGGACTGGAATATACCTACTTGGCCTTCTGCTTTATAAATCTGTCCCTGCATTGGAAGTGCCATGAGCCCCTGTGGACACACAGGATCTCGGGAGCGGAGCAGGACCCGGCTCCTGAGGCAGGTGTGGAAGGGAGGCCAGAAGGCTCTGATGGGTCTTTGCCAACACTCCTGCAAGGGAACATGCCGCCCTGCGTGTCCACCTGCCTTTACAGAGCTCCACGGCCTCCCGTTTCACACAAAATCTTTGTGGTGACGTGAGCGTCGCCTGGCCAGGCCATGGCAAGTGGCAGGGATGGGTGGTCCCCATATCCCCCATTGCCCCCATAGCCTCCATAGCCCCCATACCCCCATAGCCCCGGTCCTGCAGCACCGGTGCCACCAGTGCTGGGCTCTCCCAATCCACTACCTGGCACCGAGATACTCCTTCCCCAGAGACACCTCATGCTGGGAGAATAAACATCTCTGCAATGCTAACAGCTACCAGCTGGAAAGCAATTAAAAGTTAATTAGAGGAGAGCATCCAAACTGCCCATTTTTAATAATAATTACTGTCATGCAGGGCGGGGATGGGTCTGCACTGATACCGTCGCAGCAGCATCCCAGGCCTGACCATGCTAGGGGTTAAGGGGAAAGGCTTGTGGTGCAAGGCCACGGCGGGGTCCCCATCGCGCTCTTGGCCCCGAACACTTGCGCTCAGCACAGGTGTCACCAGCGGCATCACATCCGCGCACTCCCAGGAGGGGAAATAGGGAGTGTGGGCAACTGGGAAGAGAGCAGCCCTAAGGGACACACGTTGCTGGGAGTTGTATTATTTCCTTTTCCCTGCGAGAGAAAATTCATCCCATCAGCGACGGCCAGGGAGAGCCCTGCGCAGGCAGCGCCGTGTTCCCGTGGCGGGCACAGGACTTTATGGTTTTGCTTTATGGTCCTGTCATGGGGAATTGCCTCTTGGTCATCCTTATTTCATGAGCCCTCTTTTCATGTGAAATTATGTTTTAAATTGGTGGTACTGAAGGCTAGAACTGGGAGACTGCTTTGGAAAAATGGTGACTTTATACCTCTTTGTTCCTGTGCTTGCCTGCCAACCACTGGATTTTCCAGACTTTGTTCGTATTCGCTGTAGTTTGATAAATGCTTTTTTGCAAATACAAAATAGACCATGGAGTCCTCTATGACTGTTACTGTGCCTAACATTGGCAGTGAAGAACAGTACCCTGGGCTGCCCCTGCAGCACCAGCCCGCACCACGTCCTGCACACTCCTGACTGCATCCCTGTGCTCCTGGCTCTCCAGACGTGTCCTGCACACTCCTGCTGCATTCCTGCGCTCCCAGATCTCTGGCCATGTCCTGCACGCTCCCAGCCACATCTCTGTGCTCCTGGCTCTCCAGCTGTGTCCTGCGTGCTCTGCTCATGCAGAGGTGCTCACCCTCACTTGCTTTTATCAGCTTGCAGGTGCTGGGCATAGACAAAACCTGCCCCAGGACCTGGAACCTGCAGCTCACACCTTGTGCATGCCACATGCTGCAAGGTTTGATCCACACATCTTTATGCAGTGGCTGAACAGCAAAATGCTCATTCAAATAGGGTACAATGTTGTGCCTTTTGGTCTTAAAAACCACAGCAGAGGCTGCTATGTTTGCTTCCAGGGAGTCCAATGCAGTGCATTTGACAGCAGAAAAGTTTAACCATTTCCAAACACTACCTAAAAAGCAAACTGCTTAACTGAAATAATTTATATAAAAAGCATACATAGTTACATTCTCTGAGAATTACATTAATTATGGCATTTTAACTCAGCAATTCACCGAGTTGATTAGTGGTTGATTAGTAAACAAATAACTCCTAAGCAGTCAGTAATTAATGTTTTACATCAAATCTGTTGATCAGTCTTTCAGGGAGTAGCGCTAGATGCAACAAGTCAGTATGAGACCAGACATCACTTTTTTTGAAGTTTTTGATTTAACGTGACAAATAACATAATTTTAAATGCATTTTTAAAGTTTTGAAGGAATCACATGGTTTAGCAAAGGTATAACTTGTTTTATATTTCAAAATTAATGTCTTTGGTAGTTGTTCTATGTAAAAACATTCCCACAGATATATTTTTTTTAATTGGAGCTAAACAAGAATTAGGCTCCACCTAGAGGCTGTTACATTTGAGACTGAGGAAAGTGCAGAAGGACCCCGAGACCGGAGCTGCGGCTGCCTCTGCAGAGCTCGCGCTGGTGCCACAGGGTCTTGCTGCTGCCGAGCCAATGTCACCACAGAGAAACAGCCTCTATGAGCCCCTAAAAAAAACCTCCAAATGGCCATGCAGGGCACGAGGGGGAGGGCTGGGGCGGAACAGCCAGATGTGGAGCACTTTGGGGTGAAACGTTGCTGTTTTTGAGCGGGAGACCTCACAGGCCTGTGATTAGACCCTCTGATGGGACACATGTTAGGTGCTCTGAGATCCACCAGCGACCATATGCCCAAAGACAAGGAAGTGCCCACAGATTTCCTATTTGAAGCTTTGTATAGGATGTGCACGGTCCTATAAAAGCTTGGAGAAGGATTTATACTTCACAGTGGAAAGCAAACCCACATCCCCAGTGTAATATTCAGCAAAAAGCTGCTGAAATCCCAGCAGGGCGAGGCAAAGAGGAAAGAAAGTCCAGAGCCTGGAAGTACTTTTACTTTTCCATGAAAATGACACATGAATCCTATAGCTAATTCTGCAGGTCACATTTCAAAATGAATAGTGAAAAACAGAGACCAGGGCAGTAGTGCTGCAGTCACTGCCCTGTTGTGGAGGGCGCTCGCTGGGAAGAACGCGCACGCCCACGGGTTCGGCCGGGACAGGGGAGGCTGGCGGGCGGCCCCGCTGCGAGCTGCTCTGCCCGGCCAAGCACGTCCAGCTCAGCCCAAATCCAGATCCCCACTGCGCCCCAGCACCCCTGGCTCGGGAACGTCCTGGCCCTGCTCTGCCCACAGACCTGCTGCTCGCCAGCTCCGTCCTGCCTGGCGCGGGCACCAGGGGCAGCCCAGGGACCTGGGGCAGGCGGCAACATAAACCTTGTGGGAAGGAGCACACGAATGAATCCCTGCCGTCTGTGAAGATTATGACTAGAACAGTCGAATCAAAGGACTGATCCACTAAATGCAGCACTAAGAAGGAGCACTATATAAAGCCAGTTTCTTTTCAACACCTTGATTCAGCAGCAAATTAAAGCCCTAACTGCTATGTCTTGAACTTTAAATCTCAAGGCAAAAGGATAATCCACATTTAAGGGGCATTTATTAGCGTCTGTCCTCAGACAGCTGAGATTCCTTGTCTCCACAGTGTCACTTGGTGGATCATTCCAAAATGTGCTTCTCTCTTAAGTGATGCCCCCCAGTTCCCATGGGCAAAAAGATCCAATAATCCCCCATGACTCTAGTTAAAGAGATTAAGCACCTTCCCCTTTCATTTTCTTCTAATGAAATAGATTCTTCATTATTTTCTTAATGAGAGTGAAGTCATGCTCTGACTAGTCCTCTTAAACATGCAGTTCAGGGTTAGCTTGACAGCGAGCAGGCAGTGACCACGTTCCTGGAGCTGCCCCTCGCAGCATTTAACCTCAGGTTTCTAGGCCCTGCCCAGGGGCAATACCCAAGTGAGCATGCAATAAATCTCACCAATTGCTCACCCATGCAGTCATTTCTTTAAGGAACTTGGAACAGCTTAGCTTTCTTGCAAATCCATCACTACTAACTACAGTGCGGCTAACAGCTTTGTACCATTAAACATAAAACAAGAATGGAACTAATGTCACTTATAGGATAATCCAATTTTCCATGGCAATCTGTTATTCAAATTGATTAGGAACAATATAAAGCAGGGAAATGTGTAATGTCATTAACATCTAGCTGGCTAGTTAATTGAAGCCCCACAGCAGAGTTGTAAAACACGAGGTTTACAGTTCTGCACTCCCATCTGGAAGCTCCCAGATCACATCTCGCTTGCTTTACATTAAAGAAGGATCTCCAGATTCTCTGAGGTGTTCATTTAAAACAAAAATCAGAGTCTCTCATTTTAAATCAAAGGCACACATCACATAAGTCTTCAATTTCAGGACAAAACTGGAATTCTTGACACACCTAACATGAAAATGAAAGCAAAACACTGGAGGTACTGAACAGCATCTTCTGTAGCTGAGTGGTGATGTTGGCTCCAGTCTACAAATGGGTGATTCATTAGTCTCCTACCTCATAATTTATCTTTATCTACCACCAGGCCACTTCTGACATGATCAGTGAGAGTCCTGAGGGCCACACAGAAAAGTTCACATGTGACTTCAGCTAGAAAGTTAACAGAAACTCCTGGCAATTGATAGAAAATGGCTATAAAAACGGTTGCACTCAGGACTCCTGCAAACAAGGTATATTTAATCAAAAGGCAGAGAAGTGTGTCTTTAGGTCTTCCATATAAATTTTACAGTTTCTTTGGTAGTAAAGAAGGCATCGGGAAATGTGAAGTCCTTAAATTTGATAGTTTGAGTGATAGTTTGGGTAGGAATTTGGTAAGAGAAACACCCTAGCCTGGATATTGGTTGTGGGGGTGCAGGTTCAGAAGCAATCTGCCCTAAGATGCTTGGAGAAGGAGCCTCA
>JAVCKT010024069.1:0-15327 GCA_032273925.1 Rhynchotus rufescens
CAGCCCCCCACTCCCCCCCCCCCTGTTTTTTTCTTTTTCCCCCTTTTGGACTCGGTTAGAGTTTTGAGCCTGGTCTGTACTACAGCCCTTATCTCTGCACAGATCTGCACAGTAATGCTTCAAAGTCAGCTCAACCATTGGAGGAATATGCTGGTGTTTGGTGCAATGAAATTGCTCTTCGGTGCCATTCTTGCCATTGAATCGTGCCTCTGCTTTGCGGTGGAATGAGTGACCGTCTGGACGAAGGCGCGTGAGGGCTCTATGTGACACGGTGCAGAGGGCTTGGGCAGCGCTCTGTTCTCCCCTGCAAGGGGCGGCTCTTGTCGTTAGAGCTTGGACACTGCTCTAGTTCTTAGGAGCTGGAGGAGTCCTGGGCATCGCTCGGCTCCTGAGGACAGCTCTATATTTTTTCTCATTCCCTGATATGCACCAGGCTCGGATGTAGCTCAGTGTTGAGGTCTTGTCCCCACCTGAAGCTCATTCATGCCCTAGACAAGTGTTGCTGAAGATTCGCCTGTATTCTGGGGAGTGTTTCAGCCTGGTAACCTGTGTGTGTCTGTTCCCTGACCCTTAACTGCTGCTCAGAGAAAGAAACACTTGAAAGCACTTTCTAGTCTTTGAATAAGAAACAGATTCTTCCTTCTTGCTCTTCTAACACTTGTGCCCCTGGGGTACATGTGAGGTTTGCATCAGTGGGGATACCTTGGGGCGATGAGAAGGTGCGAGGAGCTGGTTGCCCGGGACTGGTGCCTGCACTGCAGCCACTCGAGGCTGCCGGAGGAGGCCTCCAACTGCCGCGACGGCTGCAGCTTCCCGGGGCACCAGGAGAGGGGCGGCACCCCCGGCCCGCAGAGGAAGGGGATCAGCTAGAAGGAGCCTGCTCTGGGCGCAACCAGCAAGAAAATCCATCTGGCTGAGAAGCCTTAATAGGGTCTGGGGACTTGTCACTCTGTCAGCAGAATTCTTGGCACCAGGCTAGTGTTGCCAAGAGCACCGCTTTCTTCTGTACGGAGTTGCTAGGAAGAGAGTGGAGAGGGAAGGCGAAGCCGAGTTCTGGGCAAGTGCTGCTTCCTTTGCTTGAGCTTTCTGAGACCCCCAAAGTACTTAGCACAAGGAGAGTTTTCAAAAGCACGGTTAATTTAGGAGATTGAAAGGCACTTTCAAAAGTGATGACATTTCAAAGAGCCTAATTTCCAGCAACTTCCAGTGAGCTTTGGGAACCTTAGATCAGCTGGTTGCATGGGTGAACTGCAGAATAGTGCAGCACAGCTCTGTGTCTGGCTTATGGGAGCGGTCGGTGCTCCGTGTCTCCGAGGAGGGCTCGGCGACTTCAGGTTTGCCAGGCAGTTGCACAGGGACACTGGAAGGGGCGCCTGGTCAAGCTTTTTTCTAAAATATCTGTGTTTTCTTCAGGTTTTAGTCAGAAGTTCTGCATCCAGTGTTACATTAGTCTGACCAGTTGCCTTCTCTTTCTCTTTCTGCTTTTCTGCTCTCTTCTGTTATTTATGTTGTTGTATATAACTTCCACTCATTTCTTTGTTTTGTGGTAGCAGCTGTGTTGTGTATCTATCCATATCTTCACATTAACATGTATAGATATAACCCAATGTATTAAAACTCAGTGCAAAAAAATGAGAAGTTTCTGCCACGTCTTTGGTGTCTCAGTCCTCTCAGGCTTCTCAGTCACGCGGGATACCAACTTAAGTACCTTGCTGAATTGTAGGCTCTTGGAGGGGGAGATGCATATGTTTGGAAGGAAGAAGGGCTCAGCATTTGCATTTGGATGCATGTCTTAGGGCTTCAGAGCTCTTTAGACTCCTGAGTGGAGCAACTCTGAAGTTCAAAGCGGTGTGATTTTTGGCAGGGTTATTTTTTTTTTCTAAGGCTGCTTCTTCAGGGCATAAAATATTCTGCCCTCAGTGCATGTACATAACTCTCATTGGCCTTAAAAGAAGTTACATGCCTACATCAAAGGAAAGATTTAGCCCATGACGGTTCATCGTGAGCCTCACGGGCAAACACAACAGTGCAGGGCTCGTAAGTCAAAAGCTCCTGAGCCAGGAGGACGGAGAGTTCAGATGGCTGCCGCTCAGCCATGTTGCAGCTCTGATTTTCAGCAGGGTTTTTAATTTCTGTAATTGTTTAAGTATAGTAAGGCTCAAAGCATGTGTTCTCCATCTGTCAGGAGCAAACAGCAGAAATGAGGCCGAGGAGATAGCCCGGTAACATCTCATTTGGGAGGTAAGGTCGGGTCAGCTCCAGGCTTTTCTTCCTGGAAAGCGGAGCTCCGTATCCCTGGTGCTGCGCTGGAGAGGCGACCACAATATCTAAGGCAAATTAGAACTACCTTTTTATTAAAGGTGATTGCAGAAAGTCCTGGGAAGGAATGTGTTAATGACTGGTGATTGAATGCAGTGGTTTGCAAGCTCTAAGCAGCTTTAGTGTCTCCTACCACAGCCCTGATTTAAAATTCATAAATGCTAATCCTCCATAATTTACGGTTTAAAAAGCAGCCCCACTCACAGGCCCTGTGGCTACAGCTCTGTCAGAGTAATTATGCCGCCAAGCTGAAATTGGACTACTAACTGAGATATTAAACAGGGTAGGAAATCCTCTTCCCTGGCAGCCTACCCAATTATTCCAAATAAGCAAACAGATTAGTGAGTAATTTTCCAGTTAAATCTGGTGATTGGTGCCAGAATTGTATGTTAAATATTCAGAAGTAAATAGATTAAAGATGAAATGTCCCCTTTTCTCAAGCTTAATTTAGTGTGTATATTAAAACTTTTAGGGGGAAAAAAATCTTCATTGAAGTGCAATATGCTTGCTTTGAAAATAGACCCTTTCCCTGCTTGTTTGCACTTGGGGCAGTGCCGTCATTAGCTGGGGCACGTTGTGCCGAAGGAGCCTTGTGCCACGTTAGACACAGTGTCGGTCCTGCTGTTCCTTTATCCCTCACCTTGAGGAGCCTCCTGGGTGGCAGCGCCGGGCGGCTCCGCTTGGGAACCTCAGAGGGGGTTTTCTGCCCGCCGCTGGAGGAGGGCAGCGAAGGTGCTGGGTGCTTTGGGTTCCTTACCTGCAGCAGAGTAGGGGGGGAAGGAAGGGCCGGCTCCCCCGGTCATCGTGGCGGCAGATGGTGTCAATTGGAGAAGCTAATAGTAAAAAGGCGTTATTTTCTTGTTCCTCGTTCTGGGGAGGGAGGCAGTCGTCGTTTGTGATGTTCTCCGCAGGCACGGGAAGTTTGCCTCGCGAAGGAAGTGTGCAGTCCTCCTATTTACAAGTGCCAAGGAACAAGTGGTGCCCCCTAACCGGGCCGGCCGGGTGCTGGGCTGAGCTCTGCGCCCCGCCGCGCTGCCCTCCGTCCACAGAGGCTGAGCCCAAGGACTGTCCCCGTCCCTGGGGGAGCCCGGGGGCCCTTGCTTAAGTACAGCAGGGTCTTCAGAGCAGGTGAGACCAGCAGTGCCACTGTAGGCGTTGGCTGCTTGAAGCTGTGATGGGCTTTCTAGAGTGGGTGTCTTAGGACTTAGAAACCAAGTGAGCTCTGGTCGACTGCCTTGGGAGATGGGAGCACCTGATCTCCGCCCTTCCCAAGGAAGGGCAGGGTTTGGGGAGGGAGTGTAGGTGAAGGGAGCTTGGCCCAAGCAGAGGAACTTGCTCGGGAAAAGGTCTGCAGTTGTTAGTCCTGAGGGAGGACTTGGACCACCTCCCTCCTGCGCGCACTGTACCCAGGGAGGCAGCAGCCTCCTCGCTGCACCACAGCATTGGTTTTCCACTGGGAGCTACAGAGCTGTGGGTAGGTAATGCCAAACGCATGCCTGGAAAGGATTAGCTCAACTCCTGCGCATCCCAGCGGCTTTCTCTTCTGCTGCATCCTCCCTGGAGAGGCTTTTTCACCTCAGCCCTACGCTGGAATGTGCCTTAGAGGCATAATTGAGCTCATAAAAATTAAGTGGTGTGCAATCGTTAAAAACCAAACCAAAACAAAAAGACCCTAACTAAATTTTGTTCAATAAATTCTCTAAAATCAATCCAGTTATGTTTTTATTACTGTCAGAGCTCACAGCATAGTTTCCCTGACTGTGTTGCACAAGGCTGCAGGGGCACTTGCCTTTATTTATTTATTTATTTTTTCTACAGCATTACACATGATAATATTTTGGTTTTGTACAGAGAACGGATATAGCTGAAACTGCGTTTTCTTTTTAGCTTGTGAAGATCCTTCGCATCAAATCCAAAGGCCCAGTTCTTACCGTTCACAACTAGAATGGGTTGATAGGAGCAGAGGAGCTGGAGTGAGTTGCATTTCTGGGGACAGAGCTAGTTAGTGATACGATGCTAGAAATATAGTCTTATATAATTTGCGCCTCTCTGATAATGTCATCTAGGTTGCTGTAGGGCTAAAGGTGTCTTTTCCTGCTCATTTTTGATAATGATAACAAAGTGGAGGAACTTACGGAGTCGTGTGTGTACAGCTCTTTACTGTACCCCGCTGCTGACGTTACCCCGATGGCACCGCTCGTGTCGCACATTGCAAAGGGTGTCACCTCCTCTCTCTTGGGTGAGAGTTGGGAGTCTTGCTGCTTCAAAGTACTCCAAATGTCAGCACGCTCCGAGTGTCTCGTGTCTCCCATCTGCTGCCCTGTCCCTGTAACCCACTGATTTCACGTGTTTTCTGAATAAAACAGAAGTTGCTTCCAGGATGTCATACGCTTAGAGGTTTGTCAGTTGGGCTCTTCTTAGCAAAAGCTATTTGGCTTCTGCGGGCAGGAAAACAAAATGTGTTTTGCTCATTCTTTGGTCTTTCCATTTGAAATCTTTGTCATAAAGATGCTGCTTCCAACTTGCCTGTTAAGCCTTTGTGGTCAGTCTGGGTTTTAATGCTTTCGGTTAATCTTTCCAAGGTTATGAAACTCCTTTGCTTGGGATCGGGCAAGTAAGGGGACCCGAAGCAAAGAACCAGAGCCCAAAGAGACATAATGGAGCAAGTCAGAGCCCCACTCACCTGCCCTGGTCTCGTTCCTGCCTCCGGGAGTGGCTCTTTCTGAAACTTTCATGAGCAATTTAACTACACCAGGATTCATTTTGCTTTTCTTTACCCATCACCTTCACCTACTGCTTGGCGAATGAGTCACTCTTCACTGGCGCCTGTTCTTGCTCGTCGGTGCCCCGAAGCACAGTGCCTAGGGGCTGTTACCCGTGAATGCTCAGCAGACTGATGCTGCAAACACTGCTAATATTTGATGGTGTTCTTAGAGGTGTTTATATGTAATCCTTAAAAAAATATATATTTATATATAACTCAGATGCTTTCTCAATGATATCCTGCTACAGTGGGTTCCAAGGGTTAATTATATGTTTTGTTCAAAAGTACTTCTCTAATAGGGTCCTCGGGATGAAGGTTACCGACCCTTTTAAGCCGTGTAGCTAAGTACACTAAAGCAAACAGCAAGACAGCCCAGTGAGGCTGCTATCCCATGGGTGGCCATTTGTCTCTCTTAGGGCCTTTTTATCAGGATGGCCTTGCCCGGAGGCCGTGCTCAGGTTTCCTCTTGGGAAGGTGACCAGACGGTCTCTGCTGGCATCCCAGAAAGAAGAATTAGGGCAGCGATTCCTCCTCCTTTTCCTTAGGTGCCAGTTTTGAGGTTTTGAGAAGAAGCCGTGCCAAGGTCACCATTTCCTCCTCGTGGCAGCCTCTCCATGGGCTTGGGCACCGTGCGGCCTGGCGCTGGCGCGGAGCCGAGCACGCCTCTGCTCCGGCCTCGCTGACACTGCGCTCTGCTCGGCTCAGATTCTCCTTGAGGCAGCGTTTATGCCTCATGCAGCAGGCTTTCTCCAGAGCCCTGTGTCTTCTGCTTCGGGGCTGCCCAAAGTTGGGCCTTAGGGCTACATGAAGGCAGTTAAAAATGGGTGTTTGCTCTGTTGAGGAACCTCTTTTGAGGTTTGGGTCAGGCCAGGAGAAAGACTGAGACTTTCTGTTATCAGTTATGTCCACAGATGCATCCTGTCTTTGCTGTGTTTTAAATGCTTCTAAATGTGAATATAAGTAGAAATTATTTTGGAAACCTGGAACAGGATGCAATGAACAAGAGTTTCTTAAAAGGATTAAAAGCATGTAATTTAATCTGTGTTTATAACATTTAATCTTAAAAACCTGCAATCTTATGTACTTTATGTATTTATTTCCCTTGAGGAAAGCAGATAAGGGCATCCAGTGCTTGAGCAGCTCATGCCAGTTAAAACGAACCTCAAATGGAAAACATGCTTGTAAATAAACGCAGGGGCTGGGCCCTGCTGTCTTTAGCTGGGATGTGCCCGTGGCGCTGGGGCTGGCCAAGGCGCCGCTCGGGAGCAGCTTTGCAAGGGCTGCCGGTGTCTCGGGCACCATCACCTGAGAGCTTAAGCTCCCGTCACCGGGGAGTTTAAGCCTTTGGGGCGAGTGGTGCATGTAGCAGGAGCTGCATGCTCGCAGTCCGAGGAGGAGGAGGAGGGAGAGGGTCTTGAATGGCTTTCCTGAAGGGCAGCCTGGCCTCCCACGATGTCCAGGCTGGCGCTGGGTGGCGGGAGCAGCCCCGTGTTTCCGCGCAGGCGCCCTGAGGCCTGGCTCTGCGCGGGGGCCGCCGAGGGCCGGCTCCGGGTCGCGCGTCTCCGTCAGGAGCAGCCTGTTCTCCAGCCAGAAGAGAAAGCAAGAGCAGCTGGTGCTGGCGCTGAATTACTGCGGAAGATTTATAAGGAGAGATGGTATCTCCTAAGTAACTGGGTCCCAGACCATTCAGGACATTACAGATTTCAATCAGTGCCTTAAAATGCATTTATAAGCAAATAGAGCCGGGAGTGTTTTGTGCTATTAGGCCAGTTCAGCAAATCACTTAAGCTTCACTTAACACATGCTAAGTCCCCTGCACCCAAGGCAAGCTATGGGTATAATAAACTCTTTGTCCATGAAATGCCCCCTCTAGATAATGTAGCACCACGTTATTGCTAAGGGCAGTTGCATCTGTTTCTCTCAAAAGCAAGAAAGCTGGTAGTCCAGCCTCTGCCATGTACCTGTGTTGTTTCTGTGATTGGTTTGCTAAGGCTATAAATCTTCCAAGTGCTAGGATTTTGTATTATACAGTATAACAATTGGCAAGAGTGCTGTACGCTTATTTTCCCAAGTGAGGGAGTGACCCATAACTCACATCCATCAGGATGTGGGAAAGCACAACTCACTGCAGAATAGCAAGCGATGGGATCATTCATACCCAGAGTGTTATTCACTTCAACCTTTCCCCTTTGGTGGACGTATGCAGGATCTATATGTCTGTTTCTGCCTGCTCTGGGTGCTGGCATAGATGTATGTTGGCGTCACGAGGAATGGAACGGGAAGAGATGAGATGGGAACAGAAAGGGGAGTGGGTAACCACTGCCCAAGCTAATAGAAATGTAGGTGGTCAGGCTGTCAAGGGGAAGGAACACTGCAGAGCTGGGGGTTGAAGGAGAGGAGAACTGACTACTGGAGAAACGGGAGCTGAGATAATGCCTTTCAGTTCAAAAAATGTGGGTGATGGCACAGGGCGAGCACAGAACTGGAAATTAAAACAGTAAATAAAATGGAAATGTGTTTGATGTAGGGACTAACAAAGTACTTCATCCTTTTAATTCTGCTCCAGTTCCTCTGTCATTATTCCCAAATTTAATGCTGCGCTTTTCAGCACTACCTCCATGCTATAGCAATTTCTGTGGCAAAGCTCCATAAACAGCTGAGGAGAAGCCTGGGTTTGGGGACGCTGTTGGTGCTTGGTGCCTAGCTGCTTTCGCCAGGTTCAGAGACCTCCTATGTATTCTGTAGAAAGTCTGTCGTTCCTCTTGGCTGAGCGAATAGTAAAATTAGTCTTAATTATTTGTAAACTGAACTGCTGAGCTACCTAGAGAGATGGTGATTAGATACCTCTTTGCTAGAAACTGTGCACAGCAAGATGTACCCTGTCCCAGATTTCTGAAGAGGCAGGAGAGGAAAGGAGGAGATAGGATTATTCCCCATGTAGAATGGTTTCGTGATTTCAGTGAATTGCCAAGGGAATCAGGGCAGGAATCCTGGGTCAGAAGTAAGAAATTAGTCTGGATCTCCTGAAACTCGATTTCGTAGCATGGCTTAGGATATATTTCCTCTGTACTTGCATCCAGTTCAGTCTCTGTCCAGCTGTAGCAGGATCATAACTCCATGGGTTATATCTATAGCTTTGCCCACTTTTAATGGATAGATGGTTTGGGAGATTCCCTAGAAGGTGGAGGAGAAGACCACAAGGATAGAGAGGTCCGATAGGAAAGAAAATATCTCTGTGTAGAAAAGTTAAGAGCTGCTGGCTTGCTTTTTGGAATGTAGTTACTTTGTAAGAGGGGAAGGGTTCAGGAGCAGGGTTTATTTGCCTGCCGCTGGCCCGTGTTGCAGCTCAGGGTCGAGCAGTGCTCGGCTGAGGTTTCTCACACATTCTGACGCAGGAGGAGGTAGCAGCCGGGCACTTCCCATCTTGGTGCTGAGGCCGCTGCTTTTCCTTGGGACGGACCTTGCTTGCCGCGGACGTAGCCCCTTTGTCATACACCCCTGCTTCCCTTTGTCATTGCCCTGCCAGACTCGCATCCTTGAACCTGGAGCACAAAAAAAAACCCTCCATTTTTGAGCTGATGGTTTGTTTGTTTTTCCTCTTTGGTCGATGCTGGGATCAGTGATGTCAACGTATTCTATTTGCTTTGACAGGAAAATGTTTTCAGAGTTCATTAGGATGGCATCAATTCTAACATTTGGCACAAACATCTGATGACCTTCATGTGTGGGAAGAAAAATGTAGGCAAAACTTCCATTAGTTTGAAAAAACACTTCCACTCAGCACTGTTTGGATTCGTGGCCGCGGCTTTAGCCCCAAGTGTTGAGCAGTGCCTGGCAGTGCAGTGCCAGGAGGCTCCCGCTGCGGAGCTGCATGGAAGGCAGTCGGAGCTGCCTTGGGAGGGAGGCCGATACCCGGGTAAGCGCCGGGCAGGGGCTGCCGTCGCCGGGCTCTGCTGGAGCACCGGCCCCGTGGCCGCGCGCGCCTGGGCAGGCCGAGCCGGCAGATTGGTAATTGCATCCTGCGCTTCCAGGTGCGAAATAGTTGTCATACTTTGCCAGTGGTTCCCGTTAGTGAGGTGATTTTGTTTGTCAACCTTGGAGAGGTTGGCTGGTGCTCGGGCAGCAGCATGTCCAGCGGTATCCACCAAAAAGGAGTGTCAGGAGCTGTTCTGCCCTCACCGGCGCTTCCGCCTGCGAGCGAAGGAGTCACTGTCTCCTAAAGCTGGAGGGAGGACGCTGCATCTTTGTGAGCTGACGCAGCCTGAAACAGTGAGGGGCCAAACATTAGCAAGAGCTGTCACAGAGCAGAAACTTGTTTGGTAGGGATGGGACCGAGTCCTCCGGATGAATCTCACGCTGCCCCTGAGCTGCTGACAGTGTTTGGTTACTACTGGCTGATGGAATTAAAAGGACAAGCTAAAAATGAGCGTCCAGTAATTTGCTACTAGCTGTTCTTGCGCCTTCCCGTTCCCTTCCCTGCAGCCGTGCGCAAGCTCTGCCGAAGCGGCTCCTTTCCCCTCCTGCCTGTCTCCAGCCCCGTCCTCTGACCTCCCTTCCCTCTCACTCATTTTTTTTAGGATTCACCATGTTTTTATGTTTTTCTCTCATATGCTGTGATCAGGTGAGAGGCGTCTCTGTGGACACGGGGGATTTGTTCTCAGCCTTTGTCTGCGGTTTGCTCTTTCTGGCGGTGCTGCCCACTGTAAGAAAAGCCAAATGCTGTCCGTGTGCTGTAGTGCTCCCTTAAATTACAGAGGGTGAACGCTTATGGCTGTTCCCACTGTTGCTCTTTCTTCATACTCTTCTAAATGATACGTTTTCAGAAGCAATTACTGAGATACAGAGTCAGGACTGTTTTTTGAGGTGTGCCACTTAGTGGCCTCCACATAAAAATGGGAGACAGGAGGAGGAGGATGGGAGAGGCTTAATATCATGCCTTGCTTAAGAGAATGTCCTTCAAGTGAACAGAATTCTGCACCTTGTAAAAGTATGACTTTAATTTTGCCTTTCAAATATGAACTAAGCAAGGCTGTCAACACATACTGTGTTCTTCCTTGTCAAACCATTTCACTTAGTCTGTCAGCTGTAAACAGCTTAAGAGGCATGTCATTCCAGCATTATTATAGCACTCTTAGATTTGTTTTTAGATTGGGTTTGTATCTGTTCCTGCAAAAGGTGTAGATACAGCGATGACATGGGTTATTTATTGTGTTACTGCAAAATGCTACTTGCTATTTTGTAGTAAGCACAGGGCAACTCCATTTCAAGTAATGGGCTCTGCAGAGTAATAATCCCGTAGTACCAGAGCAGTGTTATTGCCAAACCTTGCCAAGTGAGGTTTGTCAGCAGAGCAGTGTTCTTCAGTGCTTGTGTGCAGGGCCTCGCAGCCATGAAGTTGTGCTTCCCCAGAGACCAGCAAAGCGGAGTGGAGGTGGATAAAGAAAGAACTGATCAGACTCTGCTTCTGGTTTTTGAGAAAGTTGCTTTACATATTCAAATAAACAGTGTTTAAGCTGTCAGTGACAGCTTAACTACTTCATCCCAGAAGGTTTTGACAAGTGATTTTCAACGTTTTGGTTTTTCAGGATTCTGACAATCCCCCCAAAACATGAACCAATTTTATATGTCACATGTTTAATTTATTTGAGATGCATGTATTATGGTGTAGAAGCAATAAGGAGGGAGTTAAGGGACAGGGCGATACATTCCATATTTATGATCATCAACTTCCTCACCGTGTCATTACAAGAGAAAAATGTTCTCAGATATGGAGTATGCAAAACAGTTAAACTTTTGCTGCCAGCCCGTCTGGGCTGTGATTTATGCAAATGGTTGGTGCGATTTCTCCCCGACTGCACTGAAATCCATAGAACCGAGCCCATTTTCACAGCGAGGAGCCTTAGCTGCCTCCCTTTTCCCTTGCCACCTGTGGGTTGGCTGCGCGTCCAGGCTCGGGTGCCTATGTAGGGCAGCACAGAGGGGCTGCCCGCGCTCCGAGCGGCACTGAAATGGGTGGGAGATGGGATCCCAACAGAGATGGGAATGCTGCCTCCGGGTAGTCCACCAAACTGCCGCGAGAAATAACAGGAATGTGCTAACTAATCCTCAGTTTAACCTCAGAGACTGAGCTTTATAAGCAGGATTTGTTTTACCTCTATTCTGGGACTTTTCTTAGACCTTCTCCACTTCTGCTGCTGGAGAAAGGGCAGGGTTGTACCTTCATGGGCCCTCAACCGGGAAGACAGAAAATTCCGAGAGGGAATCTGCTTTTGTGAAGCTGCTAGGCTAAATGACTGTTGGAGAAAGGTGAAAAAGCTCACTCACAGAGGTCCATCCTGCAGCAGCAGTCCTCCAAACCAATGCATTGGCCAGTGTCTGCCCACTGGTACTTCTGCTGCCAGTGTCTGGCCTGCTAGCAGCTTTGAATCATCAAAATATCCCAGTTCATCCTCTTCACAACTCCATGAATTAGGGCCCTTCTCTGCACCAGAATGTCAGTTTTTTTTGTGTGCATTTTATGTCAGTTATTTACATCATTACTAAGGAGCAGCTGCACTTTATAATTTTGAGAATAGGAAGGGCTGTTTAGCATTTTTAGCTAATTATTTCAAGTTATAACATGTTGATGTAAATTATTGTTTTAGAAAATACAGAAAATATGCACAAAGAAAATCTCACATATTCTAATGTAATAGAAAAAAATATGAAACTTTGACATTTGTCTAACCTTTTCCCTACACTGTGCTTTTCCCCCCCAAATGACCCATATTTTGATTTTTTTTTTCACCAAAAACATCTTATAGGCCTGATTCAGTTGTGGGTTTATGCTTTTTGAGTATCAGAGTTTCCCGTGAAGAGAAAAATCTAATCTGCATTAATGAAACTGTTAGCAGCGGAGCCTGCGGATGGCTCTTGAGGCCTCCCGCGCCGCGGTGCTGCGGCTGTGGCGGAGAGGCCTCCGTTCAGCTGCTTGCGGCCTTCCCAGGACACGCCGCGGCAGGGCCAAGGGCCGGTTCGCGCCCTTTGCAGCCGGGAGCTGCCGCTCTCTCTTGCTCCTTGGCAAGCAGTGTTCTGGTCATTTGGGCATTTCAGCAGCTCCTTCATTCCTGAGTGAGGTATCCGTGAGGCTGCTGCTTCGCCAGGCGGCAGGGAGCTCTGCAGCGCGTGTGGCAGGGCCTGCGGAGCCTCGCACGGTGAGGAGGGCACCAGGATATCCAGGCTCGATGAGGAGGCCGCTTCTTAGGCCATGGTCTTTGCCGGCAGCCTCTGGGAGCTGGCACGTGGGAGCAGGGCTTTGCCGAGGGCAACGCGTTGGATGGGCAGGGGGCTGGCCCAGAACCCGCTGGCGCACAGGTAGCAGCGACTGCCCTGTTGGACAAGCCTTGGATCTCCTTGTTGGAGTTGTGACGCTGAGAGGGGGATAGAGCTGCTGGTGTCAGGGGAAAAATAGCCGCTTCCACACGAGTAAATGGCTAGGAAAACAAAAAATAAGCATTTCAATATATTGCAAACAAAATTATCTGCCAAAAGGGCAGGATAATTATCTTAATGTGATTTTTGACCAAGATAAATATATCTTATTTTATAAACTGGGTAACAATTTGAATCTTATGCAAAACCTAGAAATAAATCTGAAAAATATGATAATGTAATAAAATCGAAATTATTAGCAGTTCAAGTGCCATACTTGAGGCAGTAAAAACCTTTTAAAAGTTCCGATGGAAAATAGGCTAGTAAAACCGGAGTAAGTTGCTCTAATCTCTTGATAAATAGCTACAATGTTTGGGAGAATTGATAGTGTCGTTACAGCAGCATCCCTTTTCATAAGGGGCCTGCTGCCGACGTGACGCCGCTCGCCGCCGCAGGACGAGCAGCGCGGTGGCGGTGCTGCCGCGGGCCGGGCCCGCCGAGGGAGGGATTTGCACCCGCTGGATAGTCGAGGCAGTGCTGGAGGAAGCCGAGTCAATTCGGGAGGGAGACAAGCCGCAGGAAACACACTTGAGGAAGAGAAACGATAGTGGAGACTTGGTAGGCTCCTCCAGGTGTGTGAAGCAGCCGTGGTGAGGCTGGGGCTGGACACTTGCTCCGTAGCCGAAGGGTATCTCCCCGGTGCAGCTCCGTTGCCAAAAGCAGCTCCAGCCTCTCTGCCTCGGGCCTGTGGTCTGTTACCCAGCCGGTGACGGGGCAGGAGCCCCTTACGTGAATGGCTTCCCTTATGGATGCCTGGATTTCTTGCAAGCCCAGTGTCAGGTGCCGATGCCATGATTTTTAAGGCCTTCTCCATTATTAAATAGTGCTTCTTCCTTATGCCTGTGGGCATTCTGTCCACATGTTGTTGCCCATGAATGCACCTAAGAATGGAGGCTAATATCACTGATTTGATCCTTAGCAATTCTGTGCTGCAGGTCTTCCTCTGCAAATTCTGGATTTGCTGCATCTCAGCCTTGAGAGCTCTAGAGAGACACCAGCTCTCTACTCGTGATGGCTGTGATGTTTGAGGGAAGACAATTTCTGTTTTTCTCCAAAAAAAATATCCCTGGAACACATGCTTTGCACTTGATTCTTCTTCCATAAGCTAATAAGGAATTGTTTTATTTTGTGAATGGTAGCAAGAAAAGCAGGATGCCATGAGGAGTACGTTAATGCTTTTGTCATGTTAGCAATAACCTCAAGAAGCAACAGAAATGCAAGAGGGCAAGGTAGCTTTTATCCAAATCATTTGACGAGGCTCTCCCATAGAGACTGTAGGCTAAGGTGATGAGTGAAATATGTAGAATAGCTTGTTGAAGAAAAAATTGGTTCAAGTGGAGCTGAATGGCTCAAAAGATTAGTGATGGGATAATAGCTTTTCTCCATTTAACTGATAGACCAGTTCAAATCAATTCTAGGTCTCTGGAGACTGAAAGGTGTTACTATCCAGTGACTCCTTCGTAGTTATTTGAAATGATTTTTCAGGCTCAATCCCATCCGTAGTTGCAAGGAAATAATCCCCAACCCAAGCGGCACCGAGTCACCCGCTGCTCATTATTGTCTCCTTCCCCTGAAGAAGCCCAGCCCCGAGGGGAAGGGCAGTTGTTTTATTTGTGGTGTACTGCCTGTCAGAAAAGCTTGCTTGCACAAAGGGAGTACGAGTGGATACAGTGTGAAATTTTTATTGGCAAAACGTGATGTGGTTCTTTTGGTGGGGCTTTCAGGGAGGACAGGGCTACCCAAGCCAGCGGTAGCCCCGTTTGGTGCACGGGGCTGCGCGTGCCCTGCAGCACCCAAGGGTGCTTGCCGCCTGCAGGCGCCGTCCCCCCACGCAGTGCGAGGCGTGAGGCAGGGCTCTCCCATGGGACACAGCTCCTGGTCATAAGGAACAACTGGACAATTCAAATTGGTAGCTTGCCCTCCATGCTTATTTTAAAGCAGCTATTCAATGTGTGAAGTCAGAGCAGTGGGTGCCAGAGATGTGCCAACTTGCAGCAGGTCAGAATCCTGCCCCTCAATTTGATTTTGAAGGAATGTAACAAGTAAAATAGCAAACATTGATTGTTCTGCCAAATTTAAAGATTAAGCAAACAATAAGAGGCAATTTCACCAAGCTGAGAAGGATTTGGATCTTTTAGCTGGCTATAACAACAAGTCTAGAGCTAGTGAACCACAGCAGAGTTCATATTATTCAGTGTACCAGAGAAGAGGGAGACCTGTGGTTATTAAAGAGAAATCCCAGCAGCTCACTGTGTAGGGCTGCTTGGAAAAGAGCAAACAGGATATTATGACATTGTAAAGGTGTCAAAGAATTGAAATCACTTGGCTGAAGTCAAATTTTCTGTAGGACTAATGCAATATGGATTCAGCTGCTAGAGCCTTGCAAGAAAAAAATGTATTTTTGCCTCAGCCCAGTCAGCTCCAGGGTTAAGAATGCTCCTCGGGAGGCAAGGCTAAAAGGGTTAAAGAAATAAGACGTAATAGAGGTGACCTATGAGAACTTCCATTATTATATGGAGCCTTGATGAGAGAAATGAGGGGAATTGCTCTCCATCGTGAAAGGCTGAAATGTCGAGGGAGCAATCACAAATTAATCTATTAAGAATAAGTGGAAGGTTGAACAGGGTGACTCAAAAGGATGGAAATATATGGAACCAACAGCACTGTAAAGTCACAGTGGTTTCTAAATACATCCTAGAAGACATCCACCTACGATTTTTTTTTATATATATATATATATTATATATATAATATATATAATATATATAATTGTG
>JAVCKT010024070.1:2347-16056 GCA_032273925.1 Rhynchotus rufescens
GAATGATGCAGACCCTGTGCATGCCCTTTCCTGCTGGGGTGAGGTGCTGGGCAAACAGGCTGTGGATGTGCTAAAGTCTGAGAGATGCTGGCAAACCCGGTGCCCAACTCCTGCAGGCCAACTGAAGGGCCTTGCCGTGCGTGCAGTTAGCACAGAAACATTGATGGGGTTAATTTAGGGAGCTGTGTTTCTCTTGGAGGACAGGTCAGGAACAGATTTCCTCGACCTGAGGCAGCAGGAGGCTGAGGGTTTCACACAGGACATGTTGTGGGGTTGATGGAGCTGTGGGACTGGGGGGTTCCAGTCACAAGTTCCCATTTCTGAGGTTGCAAACCGTCTTTCCCAATAAGCTGCCAGGTGGTTTTTGGTAGGACAGGCAAGGGAGGCAGCTCTGCAGCCCCCATCTGTGCTGTGTTTGCAGGAGCTACATTGGAGACGTGTGTGTCCTCGAGGACATGACAACACACCTGCCTGTCATCGAGATCCGCATTGTGGAGTGCAGAGGTAGGCCTGGGTGTTATGGCTGCATCTGTAACGTGTCCTGTGAGGTGCTCGGTGTTTAGGCTTGGTCCCTGAGGCTCACACTGTTGACCCCACTGGCTGTTCCAGCTGGGATCCAGAAGACTTAGGGGAAACTCCAGAGGGGCCTGGATGGCCAGCACGCTGACTGGAAACTGACTCAATGACCCTGTTCTGGCTGGTTCTGTGGTTCAGTCCCTGACTGGAATTTGGCTCTTACTGTTTCCCTGAGTTTCTCAGGTGGTGACTAAGTCCCAGGAGGAGAGCAGTGAACACCATTGCTCAGGAAAGTCCACGCAGGGAGCAAAGCCAGCATGAGGCTAGGGAAGTCTTGTCCTCACAAATCTGCCAGCCAAGGCTTTTAACTCTCTTGTGGGTGTGTGGGCGTGTTTAGTGCCCTGGCTGCAGGGCTTGCTTTCTCCTGCCCTTAGCATATCATTGGTGCTCTTCCTTGACAGATGATGGGATTGACGTTCGACTCCGAGGGATCAAAATCAAATCCTCCCGACAGCGAGACTTGGGGCTCAGTGCCGACATGTTCCAGCTGGCTAATTTGGTGCGTTACCCCCGCCTGGAGGGGACAGACCCTGACCTGCTCTACCGGCGGGCCATGCTCATCCAGAGGTACGGCGCGGAAGGAGCTGATAGTGTCGTCGTGTTGCCTGCAGAGCTCCTTGCGGGAAGGACATCCTGGAGCCCTGAGGAAACGGGAGATGCATTTGGGGACAAAGTGGGATCTCAGAATTAATTTCCCTATGCTTTAAGCGCGGGCTTACAGCTTAAGTTCATTGCATTCTGCATGTTGTGAGGACAGCACAGCTGTGCTGTGTGTGGGCAGGCATGCACAGAGTGCTTTGTGGGGTTGTGAGGTCCCTTAGGGCAAAGCTGCTGTGATTGAAATCTTCATTGGGTTTCGTTCAGATCAGTTGCTGCTTTTCTGCCTCTGTCTGGGATTTCCTGGTCTGGAATAGGTTTGTTCAGATTCCTGGCCCTCCTGTGTGTCACAGCATCTTCTTTGTGATCTAGGTTCATTAAGCTCCTGGACAGTGTGCTGCATCACCTGGTGCCAGCCTGGGACCACACTGTGGGCACATTCAGCAAGCTCAAGGTGGGAAGTTTCTGCCTGGGTCTGGCAGGGTGACTTCACTGTAGCAAGGGGTGCTGTAGCAAGGGGAACAGTCACTGCACATTGCCTTCTAAAACAGCTCAAGAGCCATGTCTTAATGAGCTTAATTCCTTCAGGGTATGAAAGACAAAATTAATTGGAGACCAGTTTCCTGTTAAAACACTGGTGTGCAAATATTTAGATATAGAATTGCAAGCAGAATCAAACTAGAACTTTGGGGTGAGAGAGCTTAAGCTGTGAAAGGACTCGGACTAGAAGCACTGGGTGTGATCCGAGTGTGTGTTTGCCATGAAATCTAAGCCTAGAGCTCTCTGAGGTTGTTCCAGAACTCGCTGCTGGCAGTTCTGAGCTGGCCATGGCCACTTGACAAGTACTTTCTGGCTTTGAGTTTTTGATTCTCATTTTTTTTGTCATGAGAGGTGGCTCGTCCCTCCAGTGTTTGCTTGTTTTGCTTCAGGGCTTCTCCCAGAATTGGTGGGCTGAGCAGTGGTAGGGCTTTCCTTTTTGTGCACTTCCAGGCTTGGTGTCAGAGAGCACTGTAATTTCCATGGTAAGTTAATGTAAAACCCAAAGCATTTGAGGATTTTTATTTATCACATTGATTTATTTATCACTTGATTTACTTAAAAAGAGGAGGGCTAGTAAGGCCTGAGGTCTGGCGAGAGTGAGGGTAAAGGAGAGTCCTGGTGATGCCAAGGAGTTGGGTGAGGTCTGGTGAAGAAAGGGCCATGCATGATGTCCCTCTTCCATGACATGCCTCTCTCAAACCAGAAGGCAAAGCCTCTCTGAGGCAGTGGAGAGGTAGCAGAAGTTGGTCAGGAGAACATGGTGTTGTGGGGGTTGCATCAGCCCTGGGAAGGGGGAGGTCTGGCAGTTCAGGGGTATCGGTGGGAAGCAGGTGAGCTGCCTTGGGCCCGTTGGGCACATCTGACATCTCAAACATGTCCATTGGCAGCATATCAAGCAGTTCCTGCTGCTGTCCAAGCGGCGCACGGCGCTCATTACCCAGTGCCTGAAGGACTCGGAGACCAGCAAGCCCAACTTCATGCCACGGCTCTATATCAACCGGCGCCTGGCCATGGAGCACCGAGACAACCCTGCTCTGGACCCCAGCTGTAAGAATGCTGTCTTCACCCAGGTACTGCCCGTCCTGGGTGGGGAAAGGGCTCCCACTGTTACGGGAAGAGTGGGGTTTGCGAGACCCCCAAGGAACTGGGGTGGGATGGGTGGAGGGAGCTGAATGGGAGCTGGAGTTACCCAGTGCTTCTTTATATGACTCCTAAGCTCTATAATATGTGTGCTGATCGAGGTCCCTTATCTAGAATGGTGCTTCATACTGTAATTAATAATATTAAATACTAAATAGTACTAAATACTATGAAAAAAATCTGTAGCTCATCCTGACTTGATTTAGGTAGAGATTGATGGATAGGCAGGATATCTGTAGAACAGGGTGCTAGGAGGAATTTAGGAGATCTGAGTTGTGCTTCTGTGCTCTGTGCTAGGCTCTCTCCATGGTGTATTATTGATGCAGAGGATAAAAATAAAAATCCTATTGCACTAAAGAGAGCAGCAAACGTTCCCTCTGGCCCTGTGGCAGTGACCTGGCCTCCTAGACTGAGGTACCAGCCTTGATCTTCTCTGTTTGCTACAGGTGTATGAAGGCCTGAAACCCTCTGACAAGTTTGAAAAGCCCCTAGATTATAGGTAAGTGGTGCCTGGGGGAGAGCAGGGGTCATGCACTGCTAGGAGCTCTGTCCTCTGGCACAGAAGGGTTGCCAGGGCAGGACACAGTTCTGCAGGGTACCAGGGACTGTTCCCCAAGGCACTGCCTTCCCACTGAGGATGCAGTTGGCTCTGGAGAATATACATCTTGTCCTGTCTCGGGCCCAGGCTGTTCTGCTCTAGTCCCTGGTGCCCCAGCTGTCCCTGCTGCCTCCCCAGTCTCTCCTCAGCTGTACGTGTGCTGAGCACCTGGGGTCTGAGCAGTGGCTCAGGCTGTGCCTGGTTGCCCGCAGGTGGCCGCTGCGTTATGACCAGTGGTGGGAGTGCAAATTCATCGCAGAGGGCATCATCGACCAAGGTAGGGGTTGCATGGGGCCAGGCTCTCGGTGGAGCAGAGCGAGGAGTTAGTTGAAGCGGGCGCCCTGTTGCTGCCAGGGCTCATGGTTGCCCCTGTATTACTGCCTCTGGATGGGGGAGAGGGGAGGCAGGTCACCACGTCCTGGTGAGGACCTAGACTGGCCCCCAGCAGCACTGCCGAGTGCTCTCTGTGCCTGCCCTCCACAGGCCACAGGCCAGGCAGAGAGGCTTTTCCTGTCTTATTTCCTCTGGTACCACAAGGCACTGAGAGGAGCTCGGTGGGGTCAGGTTTGACCAGCGTCCCTATCTGTGCTGCATATGAGCACATACAGCGTTTGCATCACTAAAAATGTGGGTCTTTTTGGGTTGCAGGTGGCGGCTTTCGGGACAGCTTGGCGGACATGTCAGAGGAGCTGTGTCCCAGCTCTGCAGACACCCCTGTGCCCCTGCCCTTCTTCGTGCGCACGTCCAACCAGGTGCTGTGGGTCAGGATACCGGAGGCAGATCTTTCCATGCCTGGCAGTGCAGTGTTGTTCCTGTCCCGCTGCATGCCAGGAATGTACCTGTCTTTGGTGACAAAACTTCTCCAAGCCAAAGGGTTTGGTTGAGCCACCTTTGAGAGATTGCTTTGCTGCATCCAGTTTTAGGACACACTGGCAGGTGCCTGGATTCTCATTTGTCTATAGGAGTAATAGGAGGGCTGAGGTCTTTTTAAGTCTGTTCTGTTGTGAGAAGTGCCCCAAATCACAGCGGGAGTTGAGCCTGTGGTGCATCTTGCTGGGCTGAGATTATGACTTGGAATTTTATTCTCTCTTGTAGGGTAACAGCACTGGAGAAGCCAGGGACATGTATGTGCCCAACCCCTCCTGCAAAGACTTCCCAAAATATGAGTGGATCGGGCAGATCATGGGAGCAGCTCTGAGAGGCAAGGAGTTTCTGGTAAGCTTTCAGCGCTTTCCCTGCATGGAGGTTTATCCCAAAGGGAATCAGTAGCCCCTTTCTGCAACCCATCCAACAGGAATGGGGGAGGGCCCCATGATCACATAATGGGCAAAGCATCTTTGCCAGGATTTGGGACCTTGGGATTAGGAGAGCTCACAACCTAGATTTTGGACGATTATGCCAGGAGCTTGGGAGAGCATTTCTGATCTCTGCTCTGCACCATGCAGGCCAGGGCGCCTGGTAATCCCTAGTAAGAGCAGGACAAAGCCTGAGGGCATGGGGAAAGCAAGGAAGTTCCAGTGTTTCAAACTATTCTAGCTCTGCATCTCATCTGCACCGTTGTGTCCCATCTTCACCTCTGGGAATATCTCTTCTCCCACAGTAAAATATTTTTTCTCTTTCAGGTCCTGGCTCTTCCTGGCTTTGTATGGAAGCAGTTAACGGGCGAGGAAGTCAGCTGGAGCAAAGACTTTCCTGCTGTGGACTCTGTGCTGGTGAGAGGGGCTGAAAGGCAGTGCCTCTTGTGTTCCTTCTGTCCCCTCAGCAAGGGGGTGGCTCGTGTCTCTGTCACCATGTTGTGTTTGACTCTTATGATGTGTCAGAGAAACATGCACGAAAAGGGTACTCTTAGCACTCATGCAACCCACAGCTGGTATGGAGATGTAGCCCTGCTGCCTTCTGCTCTCAGCATGCAACACCCCAGGGTCTGCCAAAAAGCAAGTGCAGATCTAGACAGTGTATCCCATGACGTGCTGTGGTCCCAGTCACTCCAGCCCTTGCCAGAGAAGGAAGGCCATGGGGACTCAGGCACGTGGCCGCTTGAGGGCCTCTCTCTAATACACTCTCTTCTGGGGGCTGAGCAGGTGAAGCTGCTGGAGGTGATGGAAGTCATGGACAAAGACACATTTGAGTTCAAGTTTGGGAATGAGCTGACCTACACAACGGTGCTGAGCGACCAGCGCGTGGTGGAGCTGATCCCCAACGGCAGCAGCACCGTGGTGCGCTACGAGGACCGCAGGGAGTTCATCCGCCTGGTGCAGAAGGCCCGGCTGGAGGAGAGCAAGGAGCAGGTAACGCTGCCCAGAGCATCAGTGGCTGAGTTCACAGGCAGCACCTTGAGACATCCCTTCTAGTCCACATCTGTTTAAATGAATTACGTGGGGTCCCTCTGCTGAATAGTGCAGCAGTAACTAGATGTTTTTGGTGAGATCCTGGAATTCTAGGGTTTTCTGAAAAGGCAAGTGGCTTGTAGCAGTGTAGAGGTTTAGGGCTTTTATTTTCAAACCTGACATGGGTTTCTTGAATTAATTCATATGTTTCTCTGTGGGGCGCTTTTCCCCTCTCCGTGTTCCTTGGAGTGTTTCCTGAGCAATTGCATGGCTTCAATCCAGTGTAATCCCTGGAATCCACTGTGAGCCGGGGAAACAGACAGGACATGCCACTCAGTTGCCCCATCTTCTTTTCAGATCATGGCCATGCAGGCTGGGCTGCTGAAGGTGGTGCCACAAGCTGTTCTGGACCTCCTCACCTGGCAGGAACTGGAAAAGAAAGTCTGTGGAGACCCTGAAGTCACAGTTGATGCCTTGAAGAAGCTCAGTAAGTGAAGGACTCCTCCAAAACCAGTTTCCTTGAAGGAGAAATGATGGTCTTCTATGCTATCTAGAACAAGGAGAGGCACAGGAAACAGATACATTGTCATTTATTTCAGAGGGGAATTGGCCTGTCTGCTTCTTACCCTTAGCTGAGTACTGATAGGGTCGGAGGAACCTCTTGACGCTGTGCAGGCTTGAGCAGAGAAGCTACTTGTGTTCCCAGTGTCCAAGCCCCTCTGGAGCTGAGATCTGGATGTGTTTTCTGAGGAGAACCTGAGTGTGTGTGTTCCCACATCCTGGGTCCATGTTCTAACACCTTGCAGACACTCAGAAGTCTCTTCCTGTGTTAGCAGAGAGCCTGTGGGCAAGCAGGGGAGTCCTGTCTTCTTCAAGGGAGAGCTCTAGCAGCTCCTTTTCTGTATCCTTCCTTCCAGCACGATTTGAGGACTTTGAGCCATTGGATACTCGGGTTCAGTACTTCTGGGAAGCGCTCAACAACTTCACCAATGGTGAGTGATTTGCCCACCCCTGCGTGTCATCTTGTGCCATGTAACTGTTCCTGGGTGCTGTCTGCAAACTGGGAGAGGGGAGCAACATCTAGGGAACAGATGGAGGCTGAGCAGAGCAGCTCCTTGCCAGTGCTGGGGACACCTGGAGGTGGCTGAATTCCTCTCCCATGTACCTGGGATGAGCTGTGGTCTTTGCCCTCCCTTCACAGAGGACCGCAGCCGCTTCCTCAGGTTTGTCACTGGCAGAAGCCGCCTTCCAGCACGGATCTACATCTATCCAGACAAGCTGGGGTGAGTCTGTCCCTCTCCAAGCCCTAAGGCTGACAGAAACCATGTTGAAGGGGATCTGTGGCCTGGTCACCCCCACCTTATTGGCCTGCATTGGATCTGAGCAGTTTGTTGCCTTCTTCCCAAGCTCTGAGACGACAGATGCATTGCCAGAGTCTTCCACCTGCTCCAGCACCCTCTTCTTACCCAACTATGCCACGTAAGTTGTATTGCTGCCTGTATGTGGTAGACTCTGCACCTGGATTCTCTTCCCGGCCTTGATGCTGATCCATAGGATCCCATCACTTTGCCACACTTAAGTTGCCCTGGCTGTACTATGTGGCTGCGGTGATTCTCTGCATCTGGGGTTGTTGAGGCCTAGCCTCCAACTCAGAAAAGCATTTTGTCCTCTCAGCTGACAGATGCAGCAATGGCAACTCCTCCTTGTGTTTTTTCCCCTCCTCCTGTCATCCCTAGAGCCAAAGTGTGTGAAGAGAAGCTGCGCTACGCGGCCTATAATTGCGTGGCCATCGACACAGATATGAGTCCGTGGGAAGAGTGATGTTGTTGTAACCTGACCAAGCAGCACGGACAATCGTTCAACCAAACCATGCAAACGAGAAGACCCCTTTTCACCCCCAGGATGTGTGTATATATAGTAAATATGTAGGTGTGGAGCTGGGCTCTCTGCAGTGGTAATCAGCACTGCTTTGGACATGGAGGTTTGGGACTTTGGCAGGGTAGGAGCTAGCTCAGAGCATACAGGAATGAAACCCTGTCCCCAGCCGTGATACATCAGAAAGACCTGATAGTGTTTTAGAATTATAATGAGTTTCTTCTCCAAATGGCCCTGCTGCAGCCCACAGTTCATTCCCACCCTTCTAAGGCAGTGCTCTGCCCCAGGCAGAGAAGGGGTAGGGCCACAGAGCTGCGTGGGAGGTTATGGTGCAGGATGGAGAACTCTGTGGGATGCTGCCGAGACTGTGGGGGTGTTCAGAGATGCTTCCTGTTTCCCAGCTTGAGTATCTTGACCACATTCCCTTGTCTCACTCCTGAGAATGAGACACCAGAAGAAATGAGATCACTCGTCTAGGTTTGAGGAAGAGGGGCTCACTGGTGACAGGCGCTGCAGAGGTACCTGTGGCCACCAGGTGTCACAGCAGACCTGCGTGCCAAGGCACAGCAGGCGCCGGGTGCTGTCAGGGCAGGGCTGCTCTGCTCTTACATCCCACCAGTTACTGGCACCTGTGACCACCCGTGGTTGTCTGCACCACAGGAGTGGAAACCCTGCTTCCCTCCTGCTCTGTAGTCTCCCAGTGAATGCACTGCCCATGCTGGTGGCCTAGCAGCCCTTCTCCCAGGCCCTTCAAGCCTTGGTTTGACCGTCAAAGCCCATGTTATAATGAATCTGTTACAGTTCTTGCAGAGGTGTCTCCCAGACAGCAGGGGTTAGAGCAGCAGCAAACATGGGAGTTTCAGGTTCTGCTCCCCTCTGCCACGAGCAAGGAGGTCTCCACTGCAGCAGGGCAGCAGCAGCACCGCAGGTAGCACTTGGTGGATGGAGTTCAAGTGCGTGACAAGGTCAGTGTGCGATGGAGGTCATGGAAGCTTTACAAACTCAAGACCAAACAAAATGTTCCTTCACCTTCCCAGCCATGAGCTACCAGACATCAGTTTGCTTCTATTCCCCCTCCCCACAGCTATGTTGTCAGTCTGTCATCTGCTGGGCCATGTTTAGCAGAGTCACTGAGCCACTATTGCTAGAGTGGGGCTGAGAGGTAGCACTTATCCTGTTGTCTCACCCCTCTTGCCTTTCCTCCCTGAAGAAACATGTTATCCAGAAACCGCTTCCAGTCCTAAAAAGTTTGTCCCTTTACCCATTTCCTTGGAAACTGCTGTATTCCCAGAGCGGCTGAGAGGAACTGTACTGAAGGAACTGTAGGATCACGAGAGGGTGTCTGCTGAGGTCTTGCACATCACAGCGAGCAGGGATATTGTTTCTGGGAGCTCTTGCCTACAGCAGAGTCTCTACACTCAGTTTGATGGGTATGGAGTCTCATCTGCTGATGGGGTGTGTTTGGAACATGCCAAGTTATTTCAGAATTGGGCTCTGCAACAAGGGGTCTGATTTCAATACGCAGTGAGGACAAGAGCAGAGTCTCTGTGTGATACCGTTCCGCACTGGAGGCCGAGTCATTTCCTTGACAATTTGTTTTAAATGGGCAGGAGTGAGCTGGTGAAAGGGTCCTGATCCTCTGGCTTGACCTTCCTTAGGAGTATTGGTGAAGGAGCTTTTCTCTTCAGAATAAGCTGGGGAGCCCAGAAAAAGCTGGGTGAGATGGGGCTTGAAATGGGCTTGTACCTCCCTTCTGGGCAATGTTGTTTGGGTGGAATTGGGCTTTTCCCAACCTAGTCTGTTTCTGAGACGTGTTGTCTATTTACAGAGCAGAACTAGAAGTAGCAAGGAGAGAATGCACTGCTCTGATTTTTCTGTAGCATTGAACAGAACTTCTAGCACAGATGTCATCAAAGCCATGGGTGTGCTCCGTGGGCTGGGAGGGATGGGTCACTGGCCAAGAGGGGTTGATGGCACTGCCAGCTTGATGGGTCGCACGGGGTGATGTCCAGGCTGAGCAGAGACACTGATTGCAGCGGGATTCACCCCGTTGGGAGCTCTGGAGCAGGGCAGCAGAGGCTGATGTTGATGCGGAGTGATGGATGTGAGGCTTGACCCAGAAGTGTTGGGGCATCTTCGTCTTTGGAGATGCTCAGATCTTGTCTACCCATGGCTCTGAGCAACCTGGTCTGCCTTCCCTGCCAGCATCACCTTCTGGGTCCTTCCAATCTGAAGTATTTTATGACTGTTACTCCTCTATTTTCCCCCATTTGTCCATTCCTCTTCCTCTTAATAAGGGCTTTTAGCCTCCCATCTTCACCAACCGTTGGATTCATTTTCTGCTGTTGGGGAAAATGCTGCTCCCCAAGCTTCCTAGATGGAGTGCCAGGGCTCTGGGGAATGGCTCTAGGTGGCACTACGGATGACTTTTTATTTCTAAAAGCACTAGAAGTTACAGGAACCTGGGCCTAGCCGGAGGGTTGCATCTGGAAACTCACACAGGAGACCCTGGGATTTCCTCCTCACAAGCACATTGAGCAAAGCATTGCTTTATCCTGTAGTTTGGGGCACTGCATTAGGGCTGTGTGGGGATGTAGAGACCTGTGGAAGCCCTTCCAGTTAGAGGACACGCCGGTCACTGCAGGGAGGTCCCAGCTGCAGGCAGCGAGAGCTCAGAGGGCGGCTGGGCAAACGGGGCTGCCGCCGAGCAAGGACTCGAACCAGCGCTCAGGTGACACTGCGCGTTCGCTGTGCGAAGGGGAGCTGGGGACAGGCTGGTAGCCTGCCTGGGCTTCCTCCGTGCAGTCCCGTGTCTCGTGTGTGTGATTTAAAGCCAAGTGCCATCAGAACTTGTGCTGTGAAGCACAGCGAGCAGCGGGAAAGGTCGGTGGCTCAGCTGCAGCCTCAGGAGACGGGGCAGGTGATACTGCAGCACGGGGCCGGGTCCCTCCTCTGATCTCTAACGTGCGTGGTGGCCGTTTCCGACCGTGCTGCCTGTTCCACAAGTCCAGAGTGGCTGTCCTGCCTGGGAATTTGACGGTGGGATGGCGGAGCCCGGAACCGCGGGCTGCGCTGCCCTGCTCTCTTGCCGGGTCGCGGGTTGGTACGAGAGCAATTTCCAAGCCCGACAGAGCCGCTCGTGCCGATGTGCTGAGGCCGAGCCCCAAAGAAGCCCATGGGCAGGTAGAGCTGTGAGCCCTGCGGGGAGAGCGGGAGGGCAGAGCTGGCACCGCTGGGGTGCAGGGGGGAGCAGGGGACAGGATTAATGCTGTTTGGGCTCGGTGTAACGGCTCACTGTACCTCTCTGGTTTTCAGCTTGCTGAGTTGTCCTAGAATAGCTTCAGGTTATTAATACGCACATGTAGACTAGCTGCTCGTTATTCCACTAATTAATAATTATTAACTAATAATTATTAATAGCTAATACCTTGGAGTATTAAAAGTTATAAATAGGTTGACAGGATCTGAACGTCCCTACCTCATGTAGGATCTAAAATAAAGTGAACTAACTCATCTTGGCATTTCTGGTCTCTTTTTGCCTGGGGTAGCTGGGGGTTCTTGGGGTTCCCGTCGCGATGTGGTGCCAGAGGACGATGGCACAACAGGCAGTTGAAGGTAAAGCAGTGAATGTTGGCCACCACATTACACTTTGCCCCCAAGTTTGTCACCGAGGTGGCTCGGGGCGCTCATCGGTGCAGCCCTTGTGGCATTTTGCAGTCAGCAACAGGGGAGGAGGGGGAGATGTGGGAAGAGATTCTCCCACCCCTTTGAAGCACCACAGTTCAGGTTCCTTCCCTTAATTTTCTTTTCTTCCTGTGATCAAATGCATCCGTGTTAATGTTGAGCTGTGAACTATTTTGGGATTGCCCCTGCTACCACATTTTTAAGAGAAGTGATTGATCTGCTTGAGCGAGCGGCAAGCAGGTCACTAGGACAGGCTTTTGCCTGCGGCGGGGTCACTTGTTCCTACAGGCCTGGAGCTGCGGCTCTAGCTCCATCATTAGAGCCTCAGGCTCCGCTTGCGAGGCCTGGGCTCCTGCCAGGAAGCTGTGATCTTTCCACACCTCCAGGAAATCACCTGTAACCACCAGCCACGAGCCCGGGACTCCTGCTCAGCCCTCCTGAGGAATAAAAACAGAAAGGGAAGGTTGTGTGTGGGGCTTCCTGCTCTCCTCCCTGAGCTGCTGGGGGAGCAAGGTGCCCTGCTTCAGGCTGTGGGCCATGCACCTGCAGCCCCTGCAGTGTCCCTGGCTGCTCAGGGCCTCCTGAAGCTGCTCTTCCTGCTCATACTTAATCTCGTGCTTAATCCTAGCCCCTGGGCCCTAAGACAGAGGTGGGTAGGTTGCGTGGCCAGGACTGCCAGAAGGAACGAGTGCCCAGCCCTGCTGCTGCCTCGCTGGGAGAGGCTCGGGAAGGTCCCGCTCAGTCGCCCCGTGGGGCTGCGGCCCCGGGCGCTCTCAGCTCCGCTTGGCAGCGAGGGCTGGGCTGGGCTGGACTCTGCCCCGCGGCGGGCGCAGCCGCTGCCGGAGCTGCTCGGACCTTTGAGCTCTACCCGGCTCCCTGCTGCTCCCGCCTGCGGCTCTGCCCGACCCGAGCAGCGCAGGGTGGAGCAGGGCCGGTCCCGCCGCCGCCTCGCAGCGCGATGTGACATGACGCACCAGGGCGGCACAGTGTGGCTGGGCGCTCTGGGCGTCGCAGCACCGCTCCTGCTGCTCGGGCCCCATTCCTGCTGCTCGGGCACCCTTCGTTCTGCTCGGGCACCCTTCATTCTGCTCAGGCATCATTCCTGCTGCTCGGGCACCATGCTGCTGCTCGGCCACCCTTCATTCTGCTCAGTCACCCTTCATTCTGCTCGGACACCCTTCCTGTTGCTCAGGCATCCTTCCTGCTGCTCGGGCACCACGGCTGGTGACTCAGCTGCGCCGGGGCAGCGAGGCTGCTCCTCCTCCCCCAGTGCTCCGGACTTCCCCACGGCTGCCCGGCCAACCCGCCGCCAGGGGCGGGGCTTAGGGGGAGGGACCCGGCCGCACCACGTGGGCAGGGGTGGAAAGTTACCCGTCGGTCAAGCGCGGAAGCCCCGCCCACCACGGTTAGGGGCGGGGCCATAGCTAATAGCCCCGCCCATGTGGGCGTGGCCAACGCGGATGCCCCGCCCCTTTGGGACGCGGGACACGGTGCGCGGCGGGGACGGCGTCCCCGGGCTTTATTGGGCCTCAGCGGTGCCGGTCCTTGCGGCCGGGCTCCTGCTTGGCGCGGGCGGCCGGAGCCGCCTTGCGCTGCGGCGGCCCCCCGTCGTCCTCCGCGCGCCCCGACGCCTTCCCCTGCGCCCACGGGAGGCGGCTCGGCGGCGCCCGGGAACGTGGGGCACCCACACGGCGGGGACAAGGAGAGCAGGGCGGGGGGAAATGGGGATGGGGATGGTGGACACGGGCATGGCGGGACATGGGGCACGGGGACTGGGACACAGGGCAGTGGGACATGGGAGTGGCGGGGCATGAGGCACAGGGGAATGGGACATGGGGTGGCAGGACATGGGGCATCGGGCACAAGACAATGGGACATGGGGGTGGCAGGACAGAGGGGTGGCAGGACATGGGGCATGGGCGTGGCGGGACATGGAGCTGTGGGGCTTGGGGACTTGAGGACTGGAACATCAAGCATGGGGCCAGCAAGTACAAGGGTGGCAGGACATGGGGACAAGAGGCACAGGGACAGCACAGGGATGACAGGGCATGGGACATAGGGTGATGGGCCCTGGGGATGGCAGGACATAGCGCCATGGAGCAGGGGACAGTGAGCACAGGGATGGTGGGGCATAGGGACACAGGGCAGGGGGACAGCGATCACAGGGATAGCAGGACGTGGGGACACGGGGGCAGGGGACAGTGAGCACAGGGATGGTGGGGCATAGGGACATGGGGCAGGGGGACAGCGATCACAGAGATGGCAGGACATGGGGACATGGAGCAGGGGACAGTGAGCACAGGGATAGTGGGGCAGGGGGACATGGGGCAGGGGGACAGCGATCACAGGGCTGGCAGGACATGGGGACACGG
>JAVCKT010024072.1:0-15659 GCA_032273925.1 Rhynchotus rufescens
TGAAAAGCATGTGCAGATTAGCAATAAGGATTGGCAAATTATTCCATTTGTACCACAGATGAGAGAGCACATTTCAAATCTGTGTCTAGACTTCACAAAATGAGTTTGCATTGCATACAGAGAAAAACCAAAGGGGGAAAAAATGAAGATGCTGTAGAATACAGACTGTCTATATAAAGAAGTCAAAAATCCATTATTTTTTCTGTACAATGCAGATGGCATTAAATATGGACTGTCTTGCCATGGAGAAGAGCCACTATAGGAATACTAGGAATTAGGCATTCCTCCTTCACCCTGGGCAAATCTCTACAGAGGGTTTTCTCCTCCTGTAACAGCGAGGAGGAGGTAATGAGCTGGAGGGAAGGGAGGGTGACCATTAGGTGTGTGATTACATGAAGCTGCTGTCCAAGATGCCCGTTTAGGGTAATGTATGACAGCTGCGGCTCCTACTGCCTATGGACTGCAGTAATGACTACAGAACAGCTGCTTTAATGCTCTGAACCCTACGGGAGGAATTTACTCTCTCCTTTACTCTGCAGTATGTAGAGCTAATTTACTTGGATTGCAAGGCAATCCGGAGTTTGCTGTTAAATACTTACTCGAGAATAAAATTTCTCCTTTGAACGGAGAATTAATTCGGAAAGCTGCACATTATCCATGTAGCCATTCAAAATGTCTTAGTGGGTTGTATCAATGTTTTTTTTTTTTCCCACAAATATTCTTTGAAATGTAAACATCTATTTCATAAAGCCATAAAGGGACTCTCAATGGTTCATGTGTGGTTTCATTTAATTTCTCAGAAACTGATATGTATGTTTTAATATGGTGAAGAGACTGACTTTTTATTACCTTCATTACCTTTTTTTTTGAAGTGTTTCCTAAGAATTACAGGCCTCTTAACAATAAGGGTCTGGGGCCTTGTTACATAATAATGTATACAGCAGTTCATGGTGTTGTACAGCCCTTGAAAATCTCACTGGAAAAAAAAAATTCTCGAATATAAAACATGTGCTGGATCACATAATAAATATATAGTGCAGCTCAGCAGATGAAAAAAAAATCCCTAGATACTTGAACTACTGATCTTTTTTGGATAATAAACGTAAAGTACATGCTTTGAGTTTATGGGAAACTTGAGCTTCTTTACTGCTACCGTTCTACACTTGCCTTTTTATTTAAAGGAGTTTATTAAAAATATTTGTAATTCTAGAGAATTCTGCACCTCTAGCATCTGCAGTTATATTACAAATTCATATCACTCAGTGACTTTAGTAGGACTGTTCATGATCATTTCTCTATTTATAATCATCATTTCTCTCCAGATCATATTGTATATTTGGTAGTTATCTCAGATATATTCCATGCCCCCAGAGTAAGGGGGTCTTTGATCTATAGTCAAAAATTGGAGAGAGGAAAAATAAAAAATAAATTAAAAAAGGAAATATAGGAATTTTTACTTAACCGTAAGAACAATAGTTTTTTCCCTCTGAGAGTAGTCATACACAGGAAGGGGTTGTCTAGAGAGGCTGTGGATTCTCCATCCTTGGAGATACTCGAAAGTGGACAGGATGTGGTCCTCAAGCAACCTGCTGGTGCTGATCCAGGTTTGAGAGGGAATGCAAAGGAAAGACAGAGAACACTAGTAAAGCAATGCTAGAAATGCCAATAGAAAACTTCAAGGCTAGATATAAAGTGTCTTAACTGCTTAGCTTGATACAATATACGACATAAATACAAGTGTGGTGTTACAGATAAGGCTTCAGAATGGAACTTGGAGCTCTGCGTGGTATTTTTTCCTGCACCCCATATTTTTTGCAAGATGATGCTTATATCATCTGAATTCTCCAAGACTCAGTCCTACAACCTGAGCAATTAAGAGATAATTGCTACCTTGTATGATTATGTAAAATGTAAATGAAGCAGTTTTGAATGTTTGAATAGAAATTGCTGTAAGGCTGGAAAGTATTTTTTTAATTAACAGAAGAATTTTGTCTTAAGGAAGTTTGCTGCAGTGTTCACTTCTCATTACATTTAATTGTAAATTAATTTCATCTACAAGCTGGGCAAATCTGGGAGTTAAGTTTTTAAATAAAACAATGTACAAGATTATGCTCGCTACTCTTGCAGAAAAAATAAAACTAGGAAAAAAAATTTGCATTAGAATTTACAATATAGTGTAAATTTTGTTTACTGTAAGAACAAGGAATAACATTATATTAGGCATGTAAAAGTTGCATAATGGAAATTTTACATTCTTCCTTGGTTGCTTTTTTTTGTCACCTGAGGAAATGTTTTCATATGTTTCATGTTTTTCAGGCTATATTTCTGCTGGGCTTGACTTAGCTCTGGGATTTTTTTTTTTTTTAATTTTACAAAAATCCTATTGCTAGTATGCAAATTACTTTGCATTTCTTCAGTTAAATATAAGACTGAGTTGCAAATTCTCTCAGCAAACTGCTGTTAGAATTTTTGAAATGCCTAAAAACGCCACAAGTGAGTCCTACCACATCTAAGTAGATTTGTTTCTCACTAGTAAAGAGAATGCAGTATTATTTATAGCTTGAAATTAATGATTTTCTGACCTGTGACTTTCACTTTATTAGAAGAGCAAGTCCCAAATTCCTGACTAAACCTGTTGTAGGTTTTGGCCCATAATTTCTATACCTTATTATAATTTTTTAAAGAGTATGATGCAACAATTGCAGTATTATCTCTAGTATATGAACACACCTTCTTCTAATAAGATGAATTACTATGCATGCCATTATGGTTACTGTGGGAGTAATTTGATACACCAAGCCAGCCATTCAAAAATATGGCGTAAAATGTAAATGAATGGACAAAACTATATTCTCCCCTCTGAAGCACATGGACTTTCCTGGAAATTCAATACAAACTCAGTCAATAGGGACTTATAAATTATGAATTGATAAAACTGTGAGACCTCTTTATATGGTTATTTCTTTGAATAATAGTGTAATGAAGGATATTACATGTGCCCTGATCTTTTATTCTGCAGAATTTCTGTGTCTTCCACCAGCTGGTGGAAGCCTTTGCCGAGTAGGTAAGGTGAGTTGTTGCTGAATGGTCCTTATTGCAGAATAATGAAATAATCTTGCATAAGTCTCATGAGTTATATCCTATCATCCTTTCCCAAATTCTTTGGTAATGCAAGTCCTGACCTGTTTCTGCTACAAGTTTTTGAAGGCCTAGGTATTTCTTTTTTTATAATGTGAATATGTACAACATATTTGCTTGGCATATTCTCAGAGTATGCTGTTTTCCTAGCATCTTGATGACTGGATTTCAAAAACTCTGGGGATTTTACGAAATAGTCAGTAAGGAATTTCTATATCCAGGTCTCTGCATATAAGGAAAACTTTTCACCTTTTATTGAACTTCAATGCGTTCCTGGAGTTCACTGTGTTGCCGAGAAAGGTATGTTATAATCAACATTAAACTGGAGTTACTTTATTCATGCAAATTCATATATTTTTCATAACCTATGTAATTCATAAACCTAAGATGATTTGCACTTTTGAGTCAAAGAAATTGCAAAGCATTAAGTATTTTATATATATATATATATATATTCCTTTTCCTCTGCACTTATACATATTTATATGTTTTTCTCTATATATGAATGTATATATGCAGAGAAATTCATTTTAAGTATAATTTATTTCTAATATATTATGAATATTATAATGATCCAAATAGCAGGTGAAAAATAACTATGATTAGTGCACACACATTCTAATTTAGAAGTCCACTGAAGTTAGGCCTGAATTGCTTCTGCAGTGTTGAAAGCCAATGCAATTTATATACAACACTCTTTAATAGAATTGTAGCGCACTTGGAGAAAGATATGTCAGTATTTAAATGCACTTTTATTTGCAAGCTACATGTCAGATAGAACAGTTATTTTACCTTAATCCATGTGGCTGCTGGGCTTGCTGTTACTAGTAGCTCATGATCAGAAGTTTCAATTATTGGTAAAATGTAAGGTGCAAGATTATTCCTGAAAACCTTTATGTGCACTGAATTTAAGATCAGATAGTCTTTGCTCAGTGGTGGCTGAGTATCATTAATGACATTTTTAATTCATTTCACATTAAAATGCGTAAGCTTTAAGTGTTTATCAGTCAAAATTAGATCTGAAGTGAAAGCAAGTAGCTACACATTATATTCATTTTTTAAATATATGGTAAGCAAAAGAGAATCCTTTGATGAAAGACCTTTGATG
Organism: Rhynchotus rufescens; assembly: GCA_032273925.1. NCBI lineage: Eukaryota > Metazoa > Chordata > Aves > Tinamiformes > Tinamidae > Rhynchotus > Rhynchotus rufescens. The sequence continues at coordinate 4,247 of JAVCKT010024072.1, forward strand.
GAAAGTTGAGGGCTACTTTAAAAAACTTGTAAGGCAACACATATATTCATATATGTTTTATGTATTTAAATTATTTTTAGTGTCAGTGTAACTTTTGAGTCTAATAAAGTTAGTTCCTATTGAATTCTTCTTTTTTAATAGTTTGCACATAGTGCAGGTTGGACTTAGGTGGTCTTTGCATAGGACATGTTGCCTGAAGCAAGAATTGTACTTTTTTGGCATATATAAGCTGTAGTCACAGTTTCCTAAAATTTATTATTGTCCTTCTAAGTATGTATATATGGTATGTGAAGTTTTGCAGATTTTGAAAGCTTCCATGTGTATTTAGAGTTGAAAAAAATTGACAGTCTTGTTCCTCCTGAACAGCTTTTAATGTTTTCGGGCTTCACCTTTTTTGCCAGCCTTACTTTAATGAGCCTGGATTTGCTGATGAAGCTATACAGACAACCTGTATGTCTGCTTTTGTTCCTGGTGGCTTCCACCTGCATTCCCTGAGTGAAAGCTTACCTTAAACCTCTCGCCTCATGCTGCGTCTTCTCCTGATGCTGTCTCAGACGAGACAAGAGCTTATTAGTTCTCCCGCCTAGTACAGCTGCCCACAGCTCTCCTGAGCTATCGTGTTTCACAAGCCTTTTTTCACAAAGGCCTTTTAGCACCAGGCATTTCTTGGATTAAGTCTCATGCTCACAGTATGACATACAGATAGTTTAGGTTGTTTTACTTGTTGTGCATACTCTCTTTCAGCAACTCTCTGATTTGTTTTTTTGCAGTCATCCACAGAAACATTGTCAGGACTAGGAGTTATAGTTCACTGTGTAGTTCACTTTTGTGCAGCTAACATTTCTTTCCGCAAGTTTCTTTGCTAAGGCTGTTGATAACTGAATGTGTTAAGGTTGTGTTTAAATGTCGGTGAGGGAGAATCACACTCGGATGCTTCTGTTGGGACTCGCTATAAACAACACTACAACATTTTCTTAGTCTTTCCAAGTCCCAGAATGGCTGATCTGCTTCATTTTATTATGAAATTCTCAGTATCACATCACCCAGTTGTCCCAGATGTTCACATGTCTCCCATGTCCCTCATCTCCCATGTTCTGCTGTACTGCCAAAGACCAGTTAAACATTTAAACATCTTTGTGGTGTTCATGGCTGGTAAAATATCTCAGGAATTTGTGTGAGCCACTTTACACTTCCATTTTTGTTCTGTAGGCACCAGTTTCAAATCACTATGTTACTGGACTGCCTTGTAGCATATGGATAGTTCATTTCTGAGCTATCTGTAACTGTTGAAGTAGACCATAGCGTTTCCATAGAGATGATCTCCCTCTTTTATCTCTTGTCATATAATCCTTTCCATGCAACTGATTAAATACTCTGTCAGAGAAGTGGGCAAAATTTTCTTCTGACATCTACCCAGTGATTCTGAGTTTTAATGTTGTGTATTTCTCCATGGCTGGAGATCCTTTGATCCATGTCTTCAAAAAATCAGAGCATTGTGAGACAGCGCATAAATGTGGGAGCAGTTCTGCTTTTTAAATGATCTTGTTAAACAGCTAGTAAACAGGCATGGCTCGTCTTCATCACACGCTTTAAGAAGAGAATTGAAAAATTGTTTTTGAGCTTTTCACTTAAATTCAGGGTGTTCTTTTATGGATTTCTTTTATTCGGGTTGTGGAGTTTGGGAGGGAGCTGAACCTCCCTCTCTAACCCTGATAATGTCTTTGATCAGCAATGAGCTGATGAAATGGCAGTATAAATAAATATGCATAACAAATATAATAGCAAATATTTACATGAAAATTACAACCTTTAGACATTTATAGAAAACTCATAGCACTTTCACATCAAAGTTTATTTTAGATTAGAGCAATTGGGTGCTCCTTGCATTACTGAGATAAACCCTGCAGTCCCCACTTGTTTCGACTGCCCCTGGTCTGGCTCTGGCACCTGGTTCCTATGAGATAAACCCAAGCATGTGCAGAAAACTGTGACTTTCTGGATGTCTGCCCTACCTTGCGGTCTCTGTGAGGTAATTTACTGCTGAACAGAGACAAGAAAATCAATTGTGCATTACCATACAAGCGAAAGGATGTATGCAGGAGATTCTTCTGGCCTGTCATAATCCATGTAGCCATCCTCTTCATCACTGTTGTGCCAAAGTAAAGAAATTTGATTCCTAACAATAAATGATCCTATTTTATCCAAGCTTTGGCCTTCACTCAGTGCTTCTGTTGCACTTAATGTCTGTGGAATTGGTTCATTGATTAAGCAGGAAAAGACCTTCACTGTTTGGAGAGAGCGGTCTTACTTGCTGCCAAGCATTACAGTAGCTGAAAACGTACACTGTGAGTGTGGCGCCATATAGTATCTTTACAGTCATTAGTTATGTTTGCTGAAAAGCAGAAAGGAGGCTGCAGCAACTCCTTAACTGCTGTAAATTAGTATTTTCGGTGGCTGATGATCTATGTTGCTCTTTCCTGACCCGTCAGTGCTATTTAACAGTATTTCCTGCACGTGTTTTCTCCTTATGCAAAAGGATGGGCACGTATTAACTTGCAAGTGTTCTGGTCATCTTGTCAGCTGATGCCGTTTCCACAAGGTTTATGGAGGCAAGTGATAATTAATGTTCGCAGCGTGAAATTGCCAACTTCCCCTCACATCCAGCAGAAAAGATGTGTTATAGAGCAAGCTGCAAAATTACAGTTCTTTGTGGATTAAACTCTGCCACAGTAACATCTAGCTGAAGCTTTTGCTCGGTGCAGATCTAGCTCTGTTCACTGGCTAAAGCCTAGGCTATGTTTTCAGCAGGATATCAAGTCACTGCAAAATGTATATTGTCCTGTACATATAGATTCTTCCTCTGTGTCGATTCTTTAAAACTGCTATATTAAAAAGAACTTTCTTTTAACTATTCTAAGAAATTATTTTTGAAATTACAAGCATAGATCTTTTTAGGTTTGCTTGTGCTTAGCTATTTAGTTTTATATTTATTCCTATTTTTATTTATTTATACTTTATTTTTATGCCTTTTAGAGTAGGGATTTATAAGCAGCAATTTATTTTTATCTTAATTTCAAATGAAGTCTATTGTTTAATGTAATTATGTTAGCATAATACCAATTATTTTATTCATTCCAAAGAAATAATGCTGCCTGAAAAGAAAGCATAGAGTTTATTGCCGCTGTCAAAATTAGAAATAAGCTGCACAGAATTATAGGTGTAATTTACAATGTTATACCTAGACACTTACCAGGAATGATTATGGAAATCAATCTCAGTAGCAGTCTAGTCATATTCTTCACATATATATTTAAGAATATTGACAAATGTGATTTCTACAAGAAATACAGTTGAATAACTCATGATCGTGTAATAATTAAATTATTACATTAAGGAAAATAATGCGTATTTGTCAGTTCTTTAGTCCTGAACACTGCAATGCAGTCTTAATCTAAAAGATTTTTTTGAGGACAGATAGATAGAAGAATATTCCTCTTTATTTGCAAAGGGACTGAGCACCTACAGTTCCTACTCACTGAAAGTACAATGTTGGGATCTTGCCCTACTGGATGATCAGACTGTATGTTTCCTGTTTTTTACTAGTTTGAGACTTTCTCTCCTTCTTGCTTAACAAAATGGAGTTAAGAAATTAATAATAATTGATGAGCACTCTTATTACAGTTTAGTATTGTGGATATGTCTCACGGGCATATCCAGACGTTTCAGAGGGGGGTGAAAAATATGTTTTTTCCTATGTCATATGATGTTTCATATATCTCAGACAGAGACTTTTCAGAGGGGGTAGAAAAAGAGAAAATGTATATGAGAAACATGAAACTACTTACTTAAAATATAAGTGATGCTTAGCTAAGAGTCTCTGGGCTGCAGAAATTAGCACTCTGGGTCATGGTGGGGATGCTGTATGTTGACAACCAGAACCAACAGAGCTATTAGTGGCTTGAGTAGCCTGGGGTGCTGTGTACAGTGTGAGATCTTAATGACTGATTAAGAGTTTTAAAAAGGGACAAATTCTGCTCCCTGTTATTAAAACAGTGGATGAAAAAAAGGATATAGAAGCAGAAGTAGGAAAAAGACTATCGAGCACTCTCTTTTATACCAGTTTGTAACCCTTATAACACATTTCATTGTAACTCAGCTGCGAAATACCTAAAGATAATAAATATAGCAGTATCATTTCCGATATTGAAACTGCTGCACACAACAGTTCCTGCCTGCAGACTCAATTTTACCGTCCACTTCTCTTTACCTTAGATAATTATAAACTTCTCTCAGGAGCAGGCAGTTCATTATATAGTCACTCACTTATCTAAAGCATAAAGTTTGGCTTGCCTTAATCGCTTCAGTCAGACAAGTCTTAAAAATACTCCGTCTGATGGTCTCCACAGCAGGTCTTATTTCTCCTGTATGCATCTAAGAACCAGTTGAGATTTTACCCAGGGTTGCTTTATGCATATATCTGAGAAAAGCTTCATTGATCAGGATAAAATAAATATTTTGTTTTACTCTTTTCTTTGGTTCGATCCTGTGAACTGGCCAGCCATCACAACTTCCTTCAAAATTTACATTTTTGGATTATGGCCATTAACTTCCTTTAGGTGAGTGAAAGTATCTTCAGTATAAGATTAAAATGAAATCAAACAAGTATATACCTTAAAATATTAGCAAAGGTTTATATTTGTAAGGACGCGAGACTGACAGCACATTTTTTACCTTGGCCTTTCCTAATGCCGTATTTGAAAGCAAACACATAGTACTACTTCTGGCAAGCAGAAAGCTTGCTTTTCCTTCCCCATCCCAGTTCTTCCAATTAAAGCTTAAACAAGCTACAATTTTGTTAGTTACCTGAATATGTGCAGCACAAGTTATAGTAAAATAGTTCTCACTAGCAAAGCAGATCACCTGTCTTGATGTTCTTGCTTCTCTTTATGTCTTTTCCCTGCTGGCTTTTTTAATAGGCTTTAATTACTCATTTTCACTGAAATTTGTTCCAGGGGATCTACTAGTAGAAGTTACCAGCTAGCAGGTGAATTTTTCCACATCTCAATTTAGGCTTCTTAGCTCTATTTGGTTTGGAAAGGTCATTCAGTTCCAATTTGGATAGTTGTACTGGAAGGCAACGGCAGATAAGATTGCCTATAGCATATTGAGGAGCCTATGGAAGTTACAGCTGTGGTAGTGACACTCAGATTGGACTGTGATATGTTAAAAATCTAAATCTGAAAATCAAGCCAGTGTTCCTAATCTAAACTAGAATTCTAATGCAAACGCTGCCATGTATGTACTGTAGTCAAGGGTCATGCAACTGGAAAGCTTGGTCAAATATTTTGATGAGTATTATTTTAGTTAAATGCAATGGTGAAACAGTGTGTTTTTAAATTGTTATCTGAAAGGCTTGTCCCCTAGCCTCAGAATAAATAGGAATAATTTATTTTTTTACTGGCACTCTCAGGGTTTTTTTGAAATGAAACAAGAAAAGATCCATTAATTGCTAGCAGTGTTACTCTTTAACCACATTAAGGCGTTTTTGACACAGGAGTATGGACGCAGCCTCCGGGCAAAATGATACACATCTGCCTATATTGTCATCTTGATTTATTTTTAATTTGTATTTTATTTTATGATATTACATTGCAGCTCAATCTAGGAGTTAATGGATTGTTACAGATGTGCAAAATTCCAGTAAAAATCTTGTTTGTTTTCCTACTGTTATTAACCTTTGTTTCTGCAGTCCTTTTGCTAGCAAAAAAAAAAAATGTCTGGGTTTGTAGATTAGGAGCCTCAGGTTATGTTTTATGCCTTCTCTTTGTTTCTCTCTCTGCTTTGAATTCTTCGTTTTTTACTTTTAAGCATTACTGTTTTTGAAGATCGAAGTGCTATATAGAAATCCATTTCTTTTTCTTTCTTGCATTTAGTGTTCTTGTCAGTTCAGTTTAGTGTAACCTTAAAGATGAGTTTGATTTCAGTTTGTGCTTGACTTCACATTGCCTGTCACTAATAACAAATGTATCCACAGTGATGCAGGACTGGATGCTTTCCCGTGCTACTTCCTTTCTCATTCTTCCCAGATTACATTTATTTTTCTAACTTTTTCCCTACCTAGCCATTCAAGTACATGAAATAATTTAAAACTGAGATGAATATATGCACACCTACAGTTTTTGATTATTCTGTATTTTCTGGTTAGAATTTGATAACACTGTATCACAGATTAAATTTGTTTACGAACAGTATTACATTCCCTAAATTTTTTAATTCTTAATGCTTTACACTGGTTTGTCCGGTTTTCTTCTCTGACATTTTTTAAAACTCTGTGGTGTGCAAGAATCATGCCATGTACCAAACACGGAACGTGCAGTCCTGCTTAATTTTGATACTTGCTTCCAGAAAATGAGTGATGAGGATCTATCATTACCTTGAGGACTTTAATATATAACATTATCATTTTCTCTAGTAAATTTAGTCTCCATTTAACTTTTCTGTCCTTTTACTTTATGCTTTTGCACATGAAAATCAGTTTTATTACTTTATTACCTGTACTTAAGTCATGCATTAATTTTTTAATAGCTTAATGGTTTCCTTTTCTTTTCCCCCCACTGTTTCAGCATTTTCTTTCCTCTGTCTTCCCACCCTCTATAGACATATGCAAGTAGATACACATATTTTTTGTGTTGTGGAAATTCTTGCTTAGCAGCATATCCTCATGTTCTGCAAGCAGAACTGGCTGTGGTTGCCACTCTGTGCACTATGCAGCCTCAGTCAAAGCTGCCCATTCTGCCCTAGAAGCATGCTTGGTGACCAAAAGGATTTTAAAACTGCCACATGGCTTCTTCATGTAAATGACTAGACTCGCATCTTCATGATATTTCACTAAATACTGTAAATAAGATATAAATGTGATATATTCCTGTCCTCTCTGTCCTATATATCTATTTCAAAAACTCAGGCTTTCTTTGCACATAAATTGGTAAAAACACAAACTTATTGGCAAATCAGAAATCAAACTCAAAATTTAATGAAAAATTCTTTTTCCCAGAAAAAATGCAGACTAGAAATTTTATTATGCATTTTAGATTATTTTCCCAAATGAAATGGGGAAGAGCTTGCCGATGCTTTTAAATGAGCATGGGCTGTATTTCTTTACCATTAAGAATCTGTACTATGACATACAATGATCAATCACACTAGCAATACTTCTCAATCATTCAATGTATTTTTTTAAAGATATTTTAATGTGTTTTTCCTTATAAATGTTTCTGTGAATGTTATGCCTTTTCTTCTCTGTATGCAATGGACATATGCTTCCTCATTTTGACGAAACAATTTAAAGATCTTAGAAGATTAAGCATATAAAGTCCATCTAAAAGAGGCTTTTTTTCCAGTCACTTGCTACATTAAGTTAGTTTTCCAAAATGACAACTGTCTAGAGTTTGTAAATGCTGCATGTGAGAAAACAGCAGAAGTTCTCCTCTATTTTCTGACAAAAGTCAGTGTGGCTTTTAAGAACTACCAAGTCATACTTGGAATTAACGTACTGAGCTTAAGTGATACTAGGAAACTGAAAATATCTGTTTGTTCTTAAACCAGGTTTTTACCTTAGGGTAATACTGAATTTGTTGACTTAAATCATTGTTAGAAATGGTCTGCACAAATTCAAACTGATGCTGTATGTAGGAGACAGCTGGTTGTCATGGTAACTGTAGTGCAGTTTTTAATTCCACTTGGTGAGTAATGCTAACACAATGATGCTGAAGAGACCCTGGCTAAGCAAGTACAAGTATCTTGCATTTCCCATGTCAAGGTTACAAAGCAAAATAATGCTGCTGTTCAGACGTGCATCATTTTTCGCTTATTGCTATTGAGCACAGACCTAAAAAAAACCTTAAGATGACAGAGGATATCAAAACTATCCATAAAATATGTATTGGGAAAACCTCTCAAAGAGCTCTGATAATAAGAAGAGATAGAGTCATAGATATTTGTAGCTAATTAGTGCTGGTTTGTTTTGAATATATTTGTTGACCTATTTTTCATATAGACTTATTGAAAAAACATGAGAATGTCAGCAATTTGAATGGTAGAAGAGCACGAGCTATCCAATCAAGAAGATTTATTGGAAGAGAATAAGAGATTAATCTAAGTTACTTCATTTTGTTAAAGTTGAGACATTTATTACTGTTTTCAAAAGAAGTAGTTTTCAGATAGTGTCCTATATGAAAGACACAAAACATAGTATGTCTAAATATAATTGGGAAAGTGGGACCAAAGTTTGCTTAATTAGGCTTTTTTTAGATTTGTTTGAATCCTTATGTTTCTTATTGCAAATATTCTTCCTTATGCTAGCTGTGGAGTCCTGCAGATTCAAGTTAAAAAAGGGGTACACTTGATAGTTATGTCTGTGTCCTTGGCAGCAGCGTTTTCATATTGCTGTAGATATAGAGAGCTTCCAGGACCTAGAATTACTGATGAGAAAAAAATCTAAGGTCTTTTTAGTTGCTGAGACAGACAATTTGGGACTCAGCCAGATTTTCCTAAATACACTATCTTATAGCTAATAATGTTAGTTATTAATTTTGTACACGGTGCTAGTCCTTCAGCTGGCATGAGAGACCCAATTTTTTTCTGTATTGATTTTCTTTCCTTTTTCCTTCTTGAGCACGTTTCTTTCTGCTCCTGGCTCTTAAATAATTGATTCATCTGCTCAGGTGCTCGTTCCAGCAGCTGCTCGTAGTAGTAGGAGGAGTTCCAAACTGTGTGTGTAGGATTCAGCAAAGTGCTTGTTTCCTGTTTCATGCTGAAAGTAAAATTAGGGGATCCAGAAGAATAAGACAGCATAAATGGTGAACACGTTAAGTTTTTGTGTTAGGAAATGAATATTGCTGCTGCTTAAAATAAAGGCATATCAGTTTAATAGGATGCTGGAAGTGATTCAGCAAGAATGATAACACACTTGGGTAAAAAAATATATCTGTCAGATTTGGCAGTGGAAGCCCTTGAGAAAGTCTGAATTATACACACTGTTGATGTGTCTGACTGATAAAATGAAGCCCTTTAGAATAAAGGCCTTTGGTACAAATTTGCGAATGCATTAAGCAAACTGATGCCAGAAGAACTGACCTTTACTGGAAAAGATTAGAAAATAGTAGAGCAAGATGGGAAAACCAAAAATATTCAAGCCGTTGCAAATGCTTACATATAACAATGTAAAACAATTCATTTTCTACTGATTAAATTGCAAATTTACTGCTTATATAACTAATTTACAAGACTTTTGAAATGAGCATTTCATGGCATATAGACTCCTGTTTTTAATGACCGTGTTTCCGTTGTGTTTTTTTTTTTTTCGGGATACAGGCCCTGCAGCAATAATACTTGAAAAGTTGTATTAATTCATGAGTCACAACCAAAACAGAAAGGCTATGCATTCCACTCCTGTGGAAGCATGCACATGAAAGCAGTCTTGTATTTGAAGGATTAATATTATTGTTATTCCCTTCTGTTTGACCTAAAAAAATGGAGAAAGTTGTTAGTTTTCAGTCTTCACTTATAACCTACACTTCTCACTAGTATTCGTTTATATTGATATATTTTATCCCATCTAAGAAGGCTAAATGCCCTCTCAACGGTCAGTGTATGAGATGAGGCATTGATCTTCCTTCTCCAGAATTAGGTCAGACCTTAGTGGGGTCCATGTACAGTATAGGAAGCCCCCAGTGACCTGGATTCTTTGGCATCTCAGCTCTAAGGTGTTCCCTCAAGCCAGGAGAAAAATACTGATGAGAAATACACACCATCCTCCTCATTTAAACTATGAAATTTCCTGCAGTGATTAGGTGACAAAAATTAGGATAATGTCTGTTACTATTTCTAAATCTGACTCAGAAGAACATTGTCATTGTTTTGTAGCAGCTGAGTGACAAAACTTGAGTTATTTGAGTAAAGGATTAAGATTTTGCTTCAGTCAGCTGTTAGAAATGAAATGGATAACACCAGCTTTATCTACTGATTATTTTTGCAGTAACAAAGCAAAACTTGCATGGATGCTTACATGATTTCTTAGCATCTATATAACTTCAAGAAATACGGTGGGTTTCTTCCTGTCTTCTTCAACTGACAGCACTATGTGCTGTGATGACTAGATTAGTAGAGCTGTTGTCTGAAGGAAGTAACGCTCAGAGCTCGAGCAGTTCTCTTGTGACCATTTCTGGACTTCCCTGTGGACAGTGCTAGAAAATGTTTCTGGTATTCACATGACTCTGTGACAAATCCCATAGAAAACTTGGCAGAATGATTCAAGGTAGACTGCCCCAAAGTACTTGTTAAAATAGATGCAGGCTGTCCAGATAAACTAATAATCTCTGATGAGACAAGTGAGAGTACAAGTGACTCATCTGGAGATGCGAGTGTTCTTTTTGCCTCTGAACGCTTTCTGCCTTAACCAAGGGCTTGACACAATAGTTTTACTTGAAGCAGACAATGTACTTAGGTTTTCTTCCAGAAATATTTAATTTTCAAGGCTTCTCCTTTTTGTTGCTTAAAACGTTTCTATAAAGATTTTATTTTGTGGAAGAACAATTGATGTTGTTTCTTTAAGAGAAAAAAAAACAGGCATTATATTCCTCAGACATTACCAATTTCATATGTATTGCCCCAAAGATGATGTAGAAAAAGGCATTAATCTTAGATATTGACAACTTTCTTCCCAGGAGAGCTCCTTTTCTTTTCTGTCCAGTTTTCAGGAAAATAAGACAAAAACATTCACGTCACCATCACGGCACAAACTTGGGAATCCCTTTACTTAATATTCCTGATCTCTCATTTCACGTGCAAGTGTTATGTACCAAACCTGTGTTTGGTTTTGTTCTAAGTGTTTAATATGGCCAGAGTTGAACTCGAGTGAAAAGCAAAAGGTGAAACTGGGACACCATTTTTTTATTCTCTTTTTTTCAGTCACTATCTATCTTCTGTGGCCATGCTGAGTGCATGGGAGGACCTGAGTGAGACTTAGGGAGCAGAATTTGGCATTGAAGTTCCAGAGCACAGTAGCTAACAAAGGTACAATAGCAGTAATGAAGTCCATGTCTTATCCTTCATGCTCAATTATAAGAGTTCTTGTAAAATATCTCTTGTCATGATTGGAATAGTTCCACTTTATGACCAGGTAAGTAAAAGGTCTGGAGAACTTGAGTACTTCATCCAACTATAAAGACATTTCTATTAGTCAGAACAATCTCTCTTGCCAAAGTGACTAAACTCACTTTTTCTACATTTCATCTTATGGCGTGCACTTTCTGATGGCACTGTAGAAGCTATTAAATCAGCTGATTTCTCTTCATTCTCTTCGCATCTTCGCAAGTTTAAAATATATCCTCTTTTTTTTTTTTTTTTTTTTTTT
>JAVCKT010024072.1:17755-35968 GCA_032273925.1 Rhynchotus rufescens
AAGTTACAGATTGCAGGTGTAATACTGTGCCTGATTTGTTTAATGGCTATAGGCATTAGAGATCATTCATTAGGATAATATCCAAATTAGTCAAAATCTGCAGAATACTGAGGTGTTTCATGGCGTGGAACTTTTAAATTCACTTCCTTAAAGACTTAAATTGCTAAAATGAATTTCAGCAGCCTCAGCTTTCCATCCATATCAAACAGGGACAATGTTTCGGTAGTCATCAAGCAGCAGCGTCAGCATCTTATTGCTGTCATCCTTATATGAAAGCAATGCCAGAAAACCATTTAAAACTTGGATTTCTGTACTTCATATGCAATACAGATGCTCACTTTGCTTCTGACAATTCTATTAAAATAGTATATTAAAAATTTCTGAATTTTTTGCATTGTACGCTCACTTATGTTCCCAAATGAACTTTATATTTATCTAGCTTAACTAAGTGTGAATGCCACAGCAGTGAAATTATAAATCTAGGATACTTGAACAGTTTCAATATTCACTCATTTTGAATTACTATATCACCTAATGGCTGCATGAATATATATGTATATGTGTGTATATATATATATATGCACTTACATTCAATAAATGGTTATGTCTAAATTATCCAAGGCTTCAATCATAAAATCCATAATGGTGTATACTGTACTCTGTTAAGAACTTCTGAATTTCTTTTTGTATAAGCTTTTTTTTTCCTTATAGAGATGAGCCACCTGATATCCCCTTTCATTTTAATCAAAATGTATTTCAACAACTTTTAAAAAGACTTGTGAATACTTTTTGTCTGCGTAACAGAAAATATTAAAATAGCCATTCCTGTTGCTAATGTAAGAGGGGCCCTGTAGGTCCAAAAGAAAACAATGAAAAGTTGCAAAGTGACTATAGGAGTATGTTCAAAATAATAAAAGAATTCAAGGTTTTGCTCCTCGGCCCTCTAATAAAAAGACTTTAAATTCCGATCGAAAATTCTTAGGCCATCCATAACCGTTTCTATAGTTTTAAGAAAACCAATTTTATGCCTTCTCTGTGTAGCTTGCTGCATTATTGCAAACCTAACACAATTCTGCCTGGCTTGCAATAAGGAAGCCTGAATCAAAGCATTATGATAGGGCTGTTCAAAGCACTAGAGATCCTTAAAATTGAAGTTGTATCTAAATTAGTAATTAACATAATAATGAAACTGTGTGGTGTATGCTATATAAAATTCAATTGATAGAAGATTGCTCCCACAATATCCGTTTTCGTTGTGCAATACATGGCTGAAAGATACATTTCTGGAAAAGATGAAAACTTAAGTAAAACTTGGGTGTTTCACAATGAGGTAATATCCTGTAAGAACAAGCAAAATGTATGATAGTAACATATCTGTACTAAATCAGTTACAAATGTGGGTCTTAAAAACACAAGTTTTTGTAGTATATCTACAGGAGCAAAGGTGTTTGAGACTCTGAGAATGCAGATTCTGTGTGTTTTTTGTGACGTTTGTGGAATTTTGTGTTTCAATTTATTCTCAAATTGCTTCAAATGCTTTCTCTTGAATCAAGTAAGTTCTCAAGAAGAATTGCATATATTGAAAAGTAGAAAAATAATTCCAAACTTTTCCAAAACAACTTTAGTTTTGTTTCAGTGAAAATACTGAAGTATAGAATTGGAGGGAACTGCCTAGTTCGAAAGGTCTTATTCGCTCCATCACATCACAAGCTTCAAATCACTTACAAACACCTTTGGGCAAGCTTCAAATATTTTGTACAAATGACCAAAAAGCCTCAGAAAAATAATGTGCCATAGAAACAGAGCAGGAAAGAGTGGGCACAATAACTATATTAGAGTATATTAGATGAAAGTTCCTGGATGCTAGAGAGAACAGCAACCCACACCAAAAGAGAATGCAGGAAGATCTTGCTAAGGTATTTCCTGAGTATTTTCTTGGAACATAGATTTAAAAAAAAAAAAAAAAACAAAGTGCTGAAATGGGTCATTCATTACTTGTGCATTGTCATATGCCAAGAACAGTTCTAAAATTATAAAAGAAAACCACTTTGGTTTTGTCGTTGGATCCTTGCTGTGTATAATATACAATTCTTTGATTTTTGAAGCACTCCTTAAAAAAAAAAAAAAAGGGATTAAAATGTTTGGAAATTATTTCAGATAAAGAGGACTCTCAAAGTTGTTGCTTTTTGGGTCAATTCCACCATAAAATACTCAAAATGTTACCTTAGAAGTTGCTGATTTTTTTGTGTCGAAGACCGCTCTCTAAAGGCTGTCCCTGTCCTGTCTCTTTTAAGAGCTAGGGAAAGTTTTCATAGTTTTAAATCTGCATTTTTACTCTTGACCAGATTATACTCATTTGTCCTTGTAGCTCATACTGGGTATTTCCTCACATGACTCTTCTTCCTCCCTAGGCCCTATTCCTGTCTGTTTTTCAAGACAGCAGTCACAGCTTTTTCTTTCATTTGCTGAGCTCTTTTGAGCTTCCGAACCAGGATGTTAATTCCAATAAATAGATGACCTTATTAGCCGTCTTCTGCACCCAGGCCATTATAGATTGATGTTTCCTGAGCCTGTTTGATCAGAATTGCATAGAGTATTGCTGACTATGCCTTTAAAATCTGTTTTTCCTTTAATAGAAATGCTTTGCCTGATGTGTTCTGGACTATATTTGTCCTTTTTATTGTTAAATCACAGTGTTGCAGAGTCCTCCTGTGATCAACCAGCACATTCAAACCCGTTACTTTGTCTGTTGCTTCCAACAGATATCCCAAGCTTCTGACAGAAATTCTCATTATAAATTGGTGAAGTGCATGTTTTGAGCATTGCTTCTGAATGTTGGGTGACATTCCTCTTCTTAGCTTCAAGGTCAAGTGAAACATTGCAAGTCCCCGAACTGATTTGCATGGAAACCTCTGGTATACTCCAGCTTAAATCTTCCCTGTTCAAAATAAATCACTGTATGCTCAATTTTAGCTGGTTACTTATTCATCTGAGACTATTTCTGCTAATCATCAGTGTCTCTGCTTAGCTAACAGAATTCCATGTAGTATCAAATAATCTACCGAAGGCCAAAGAAATGAGGTTAGCTCCATTTCCTTGAGTGTCAGGAGGTGTCATATTTGCCCTTGGTAGACCTACCCTCCTTCTCGCTTTTCTTCATTTTTTTTCCCCTCTTTTTTTTCCTTTTTTTTTTTTCTCCTCATGATAGCAGATTAACAAGTTAGTTTTGCTTGAGCAATTCTAAACTTCTTCCTTTCCTTGACTAAAAGTATTACATTTTCTGACACTATTCCCATGAATGCATTAATAATGAAGTCCAACATGCAAGGGGCTGGACCTGTACTTTCATGAATAATGCCTGAATGCCTGACCAGCTTCAGTGCATCATGCTGAGGCGCAGAGACATAAAGGTCCTTAGAAGCACCTCAAAGATCCCTTGGTCTGATGCTGTTTGCCAGGAGACTCTTGCAGTCACCTCCAGGCAGCTGCCCTCGGCCACAGCACATGAGGAGGGGGTGGTAGCAGAAGCTTTGAGTGATGGTTTGGATTGGGCAGTCAAGTTCTTTGTTCATGCCTTGGTCTACACCATTATGGACATGGCTAACTTGGTTCAGTCATTCACCCTATTTGTAGTTTGCTCTACAGAAAACTCATTGCTTTATGATAGACTTCTGAAAAGAAAGAGATGTCTTTAAAAAAAGATATTATAACTGTCTCGTGATTTTATGTATCATTTCTGATTTTTTCTTTGGAAAGTGTAGCATTTATACATCTTCCTTTTACTCATCTTAACGTTTTCCCCAGGTAAACATCAACATCAGTGAAGTCAAGTAAAAAAAAAAGTATTATCTGATTGTTCCTTGTCTGTCTTTATCTAACATTTCTATGTAGCAGTTCTTCCTTTCTTTTCCTTCTTTTAGAAAAGTCTGAAGAACTCACAGCTGTATGTCTAATATAAAAACAGTCACCAAATTACCCATTTCTTGATGTCTTAAACAGTATTTGCTGCATTTATCAGTGCTTCTTTTCATCAGCCTTTTGATTACACTCCTTTCTGAGCCATTTCTCCCTCTTACTTAGTCTTATTAGCCCAATTAACTTTGTTAATTAATCTCCTAAGTTTACTAAGTTTTCAATTTGAAATAAAAATTTTGATGAAAATTTGATGAAAATGCAGTAACCTGGTAATCAGGTTTTCTAAGACTATTTTATATTACCAACTTTCTAGGAAACTTCTAGATGACTTTCTCAGTAATTAGTAAGATATGACCAGATAATCATCTATCTTTTTATTGATGCCATATTTAGATTATGAATTACAGCAGCATGTGTTCCTGGCCAGGAGAAAAAATATCTTGAATTCTGTACTTAGGTTTCCAGACATTGAGATAGATATGGACTGCATTCATATTTTTTATGCCTGCTTTGCCACATTACTACATAATGACTTCATCACAAAATAAGCCCAACATATGTAGCAATTCTATTTGTGTAGCTTCATGATTTTATGTTGCACTTTTAGTGGTACCTCATCATTTCTCTCCAGGTATCTATATAAATTTTGCTTTTTTATTGACAGTCTTCCCTGAGCCTGCCCAGACTTGTGTTTAAGGAGCATTTTAAATGGAGTACTTCAACAGTGACAAATAAGGAACAAATTTATGTAGATAAGTTAACATGGCTGGGATTTTCCGTATGCTTCCCTCACTCTCTATCCTCCTATTTAGGACAGGAGAAAAAAAAAGAGAAGTCCTACTTTTTTTTTGTGACCTGCAAACTGCTTTGTCACTGAGTATGTGTCTTATGTAACTACATTTCTTAAAAATGACATTGTTTCTTTTCCTTTTATAGATCCTTCCAGTGGTTCTCTCTCCCAGAAATTCTAAATTTCAGGGTTTTTTTTTATATACTTTTCATTGCAGAATAAAAAAATCAGTACTTAGATCTTTCCTAAACGCTCACTGGACTGAGCTAAATACCTCTGTACATATCACCTGCTGAGATTATGCCAGAGGAACTCCACTTAAATTTCTTCCAGGAAAGACATCTGAAAAAGCAGTTGTACACATTTTTATTACCTTCACCACTGGACCTCTTCCCTGAGTCCCAAGCTGACCTCTGCAGATGCTGCAGGGGAGAAGCTGGCTCATTTGAGAGCCTTTTTAGCACCTATTGCATTGCCTGTAATTTATTTGCTTGATTTTACTATGATGACCAGACCGGTAACTCAGTCAGTACTGGTTCAGTAGTATCAGTTATTACCAGCAGAATTTAGTTGCTACTTTTTCTTTACTGATATTGTATCTCTATCTAGCATGCACATTTTTTGACAATGCTCTTGGATCTTTCGTAATCTAATCCATAATGTCTTTGATGAACTTGAATCTGTTAAACACCTCATCAGATTCTCTACAGTTTGGAAAGAGTGAAGTTGATTTTTCCAGTTCTCTGCCAAGTGTTCAGGTAATTTCATTTACTTTCTTTTTTTTCCCCCTCCATTCTTCTTCTAAACTCATGTTAAGGTAGTTTTTTTAAGTTCAGGATATTACCTGTTGGGGAAAAAAATATGCCCTACAACTGTTCTGAGGATTCCAATAGCTTCATGTCTTTGAATCAAGATTAATGCTTTTCTGAGAAATATATTTTATCTGAAACCAAAATACTGTCCTTGAACTCGGTATTAAAGCAGAAGCAAGAAGGCACTGCCGCAAATAATATGATTTATGTCATTCTACACTGTAACCAAGTGTCTTCTT
Source organism: Rhynchotus rufescens (assembly GCA_032273925.1). Classification (NCBI taxonomy): domain Eukaryota; kingdom Metazoa; phylum Chordata; class Aves; order Tinamiformes; family Tinamidae; genus Rhynchotus; species Rhynchotus rufescens. Next base: position 23,512 of record JAVCKT010024072.1, read on the forward strand.
TAATACTGATCATCTGATAATGCACCCATTATCTCAATATTATGCTAAATCTTAGGCAAGTGAAGCAGGACCATCAGGAAGCAATGCTGAAAATAGGAGGAGGTCTCTTTAAAGGAACTAGAAGGGCCAACATATCAAAAAGGCACCTAAGGCTAGAGGCTGTCTTTCCTAAACACTTAAAAGCTCCTTGTAAATGCTAGCATTGATTATAAGGAATGGACCGCAGACCAGAATGAAATTGCCTGGGGAAAAACTTCACTTTCAATCTTTCATTTTTCCCTTAAAACATTTTTAATAAGGGTCACACATGCATGAGCTGCAAAAATGTCAAGAGTCTGTAGCTCTCAATATCCTGAGGACCATTTCCTTCACAGAATGAGGTTTTCTGTTCAAATTTTGAACTTTGGGAAGCCAGACAGACTTATCTGTGTTCTCATGGTTCCTTTTTGGAACACTGGAAACAAGTTTCTGCTCCACACACAAAAATTACCTCAGAAAGGACAACAGGAAACGAAGTGTCAGTTCTTATGGACCTAGACTTTCAAATTTGTGGTTTTATGTTCAATATGGCATCTTCTCTGGATCTTTGGAAGTTTCCTCAGGTTTCAAGGAGTCCCAGGAGCTGGATGTCCTAGGAGTCTCCCGGTGACTCCTCAGGGCTGTTTTACTCCTGATAAGCTCTCTAAGCTCAGCTATGGGTTGCACAGCAACTTTTTGAATACCAGGTAGGTGATGTGGGACATAACAGACAGATTTAGAAACTCGCATTGTTCCTATCGTAATTGTGTCCAAATGAATGGATCTATGCGGATCGCTTCCATTTTAAAGAACTGGTATTTTCCAGCACAAAAAAAAAGTATTCCTTAGGAAAAATATTCCTTAGGAAAATCTTCAGTATGTTCAGAATTTACTATGTTTTTTTTCCCCTTCCCTAACAAATACCTGTCCAATCCAGTTAATAGGATTAAAAGTGGAATGGAGTCATGAAGGGATTATTGACAAACTGTTTTGAAAATGCTTACAGAATGTCTAAATCCTCGCTAGGAAATTGCTGACACAAACTGAGCTTTTCATGGGAAAACTTGAGATACTGATGCTCCGCTCATTGCAGAGCTGCAGATCTCATGCAGGGTTTCTAGGGATGCCGCCCCTAACATGCTAAGCATAGTGGTATGGTGGCCAAACAAAATTGTAAAAATACATTTTAACAGGGAGCCTCAAGGATCTGAAGTACAGTCGTTCAATTTAAAAATCAACATCACTGTCATTGATAATAGTAATATTAATTTTCCATATTCTTCTGGCATCTCCAGACTCGGGAACACCTTACAGAGGAAAATAAATGCAATTACTTTCATTTCCCCAAATAAGGCAAGAGCAGTGAAGGGGCTACCTCAATGCATGCAAGGTTAGCAGCGTCCAGGACTGAGCCTCCGCTCAGGCTCCATCCATCCTCTGCTGCAATAACAGGTTTGCCTCATTGCTCAGATTCCTCTCCTGTGAATAATGACTAATGAAAAAAGGATTCTCACGTATCCTAGATGTACAAATCGCCCACAAATATTTATTCATATTTTTAAACAGCATTGTGAATGTGTGGGCACTTTCAATGTGTGCGTTTTTCGTGAATATCGTAGCGCGTGAGTTTGTTGGCAGGCACATTGCTGTAGCGCTGTTTAATTTTGAGGCGTGTTTATTCAAAGTAAATACTCAGTGTGCTGTGACTGTTTTGCCTTCGTGTGTATGCAAAGAGCAGCCCTGCCCCTTTGCCTTCCTTCCCCCTTCTAACCAGCACTCAAAGACATTTCTGTATATCGGATATACTTCGGAGAGCATTCGCCATGAAGCTGGAGCCCTGTAATTGACTGCGGACATTAATTAGCAAAGATTATTAAATGGTTAATTTTATGGATATTAATGGCCTTGGTAAATTTTATGGAGGAAAAACAGGGAAAAAAAAAAACCCTTCTCAGGAGGTCTAATGAGGAAGTCATTTCCTCTGAGCGTGGCTTTCTGCCATGTGGCTGGCATCACACCGCGCTGTTGCGTGTGCGAGATGTGTTCGGACAGGCCGAGCACTGCAGCCTGTCTGTGCTAAACCCCTTGGTAGCCCGTTTACACAGGCTGCAGCCTTTAATATGTGAGAGTAACCCACAGCCTGTGAATAAAGACACTGAATTCTGCTGAGACAGCCCTTTTCTTGACCCGTGGTGCAGGCCGGAGCGTGGAGGTGAGGCGGGATGTCCCCATGCTCCCCCTGTTCCTGCGATCTGCCTTCACAAAGCCACACGTCGCTTGTGGTGTTATCTTGTTTTTTATTGTTGTTGCAGCAGTAAAAGTATCAGAGACTCGCGGGAGGGAAAAAATTTGAAACCCACACTGAATTAGGCGGTTTTGCCTCATAGCAGAAGTGGTGTAAACCTGTTGTGTTCCTCTGGTGTGTTTAGGGCTGCTTTTGTCAAGTCATGGCACGTTGTCGCTTATCCCAGTGCCTTTAGCTCTTGCTTTCATTATCATAAGCTTATTCAGAGGCTTCTAGCTTTCTCTTTTTGTGTATAATAATTAATTTGTGTAACTCAATGTCATTGTCGTTGTTGTATTTCCAGCACAGAATAAAAATAAAAATCCTATACATGTTGATCGCACTGTAACTTGTCTCCTACAACCTTAACTCCTGCACCTCTTCACAGCAGTCCTCGATAGTCATTTGGAGTTTGACAAATTACTTTGGTAAAAAAAAAGATAATATCTACTTATTGATAACAATTTTACAGCTAAAATGGTATTATCAGAAGTTCAGATTGCGCAGTTACTTCGGAATACCATGCAATGAAATATGTCTTTTTCAGAGTACAAGGTGAAGCTATTTATGATAGCTTTATAATCAGCAAATTAGGCAGTGGAAGCTATCTGAAGACAAGTGCCTGATGATTAGCTCCATTATTTCCAATGGAAACCTTCAGAGCTGTTTTAAAATGTATTGTAAAAAAGAAACAGAAAAAAAACCTTTCTGTTGCAATTTACTCTTTTTCTCCTGAAATTTTTTAATAAGTGTTATCAACTACATGGAATATTTACAATGGAGGAATTTTTACTGTTAAAATTTCCAACCTTTCAAAAATGTACATGGTTACACAGGGGACATTGTGTCCAAGCCTTTGCCTGCTCATTTAAGCGAACTGGTGAGATCAGCAGCTGCTCAAGCTTTTCGGCCACGTTGCCATTGAGGTCACTGGCTGAACAAGAATTGTGGTAAACTTTCAGTTTTCTCATCATCTCTTTTGCACTCTCACACGTGCACTTGTCACTGCACATGCACATGCATTAATGACATGTTTGTTTGCAGGATGGAGAAGATGGTTGTTGTACCTCTCAAGGAGGCAGCGCGCATGTACTATGAGTAAACTGTGTGATAAGCTATGTAAATTATGTGCACAGAAGCTACACTTTGCCCTTGGGGAGATGCAAATGAGAACATTTTACAGTTTGTTTGTTTTTAAATACATGCACTTTTCACTTACAGGCTCAGGACGGACTGCCTGTTTATTTTCCCATTGCTCATCACCTTTTTTTTTTTTTTTTTTTTTTTGCAAATAGTCTTTAATGATTAGTTTGCTACTTTGGCAGGAAAAACAATTGCAGGATGAGTAAAGTCCTCAGCACATAACATTTGGTGCATTCTGTAGATGTGCTGTGAGGGAATTATCCCCTTGTAAAAGGGGGTATAACGCCCGGACAACTCAAAGGCATTATAGTGAGCTGACAGTCTCCATTCATTTCCTCTTCGTGTTGTGTTGTTTTCTTCTGCTATGTTAGTGTTCATACTATATTTATTCCTGCATTACTAAAACATACAGCTAACTGATTTTCTGTATATAAAGCAAGAAAAATGTGTTCATAAAATGTGCTGTTTGCTACATTTGCAGTTCTCTACTGATGTATTTTTCTTTTTGTATTAATAAAATTATTTTAGTACTCTTTAAGTACCCTTTTGGAGAAATGTTTTAATGTAAGTTGTCTGATTCTGTTTTAAGTGAAGGAGAAAACCTGGTAGAGGTTGTCTCTTTAAATCAGATCTGCAGTGTTGATGGACCCTCTAGCAGGCACGGTAAGAACCATTCTCACCTCTGCAGCAGGGAGCTTGACCATATAGACTCGCACATTCAATCAAAACCTTTTCCCTTTTAATATGCACTGTACTATGCACTATTCCCATGGTTACAGCTCGTGCTTCTTTGGTTGCTTCCAGCCTGTTGGAAAAGGAAGGCAGCACACATTTCTTGCACAGGAGTTTAAAACATCATGAAAGCAACCCTGTTGTGATTTGCATTTTAAATGTTTCTTTTTTTTTCTCATTGTACAGAATGCTGTAGCGGTAGCTTCAGTTCATTTGCCACAGTCTGTCTTCGCTCAGTCTTCAGCCTGGCAATCTGTTGATAACTCCACTTGCAAGCTACAGTTTATTGTCTTTCGGAATGGAAAACTCTTTCCCAGCACAGGGAACTCATCAAATCTTGCAGACGATGGGAAACGCAGGACGGTTGCCACACCAGCTGTTTTTGCTAAAATAGGTGAGGACTTGTTATGCATTATTTCCTTTAATCTGAAAGCTGTTGTATATTTGATTATGTAGAGAATAGAGGAGTAGAGTGCACGGTATGCTGAGAGGCTGGGAACAGTCTCTCTTTTACCCAAGCATTTGGTTTTATTCCTATCTGCATGATTTTATTCAGATTATTCTACAAAGAAAGAATTGCAATTGCTGTATGACTAGAATGCAAAATTGGGATTACTCTTTGTTGACATTGTTGTTTCAGATGCTTGTTTTCTCAGAGCAAGGTGCCATAGGAAGGAACCTTGTTATACTCTTTAGAATGAGAATCACAATACTGACAACCGAGACACTGATAAAAATAAGATTGTTGGGGTGGGAACAGTGCCCTGTTGCATGTATCAATACTTTGTGATATGATTAATCTAAAACAGGTGGTGTTAAAGGCTTTTGTCTAAATGTGATGGAACATATAAACTAGTCATTATTTTAATTATTCACCCAGGCAATTTTAATAATTTTATTTGAATCTGAATAGAGTTTACATTTCTCTTAGTATTTTAAAAATGTTTAAATGTGACTTTCAAAGTGCAAAATTTTCTTAGCTGCTAATCATACCATGGAACCGAGCCCTTTTGCAGTTGTATGAGCAATAGTAAAACATTTTACCTAATTTAAGAATCAAAATAAAAATCTGCTTTGTGAAGGAGCATTAGATCGCTTGGACATATTATGAGACTGAAATGTGCATTCTGTTTTATTTAAACTACAGCAAACTTTTGAATGTGAACATTACCTTTAATTTTAACCATTAAAAGCATGTATCTATTGCTTTGTTTTCTGTAGTTTCAGTACATTTGATGTCTTTACAGAGCATGCATCACTAAAGGGTTTTCCACTCCATCTCTCTGATTCAGTTTGTTGCTTTTGCAGATGGGTGCAGCTTTGGAAACCTTACCAGCCCTCTGACTATAGGGTTGAGGCACTTTGCACGGGGTATAGACCCCATTGCAGCCTTCTGGGATTTTGACCTTCTAGATGGACATGGAGGCTGGTGGGGAGAAGGGTGCCACATAGTCAGTTCTGCAGGCAATATTACCACCATTCAGAGTACACACTTCAGTAACTTTGCAGTGCTAATGGTAAGTATATGACTTAGCAAATATACCTCTCTCTCTCTCTTTCTCACTCTCTCTTTTTTTTTTTTCAAACATATATATGCTCTTTTTACATGTACCCATATCATTCTTATCTGTCAGTAACTGACCTTTCTTTTTCTATAATGTTTAATACAAGACAGTCTTAAAGTAAGTTATTTAACTGCTAGTAAGTGAATAAACCTGGTCAGCTCTAATACCCAGGGACTGACCTAATCAAGAATGACATTAAATTTGGTCTTACAAGTGAAAGTTCCATCAAGGAATGATCAGTGTATAGTGGTTATAAATTATAAGACAGGGTTTAAAAATGTATACTCCTGTGTGTGCTTTTACATCAGTGCATCTCCGAGGCTGGTCTGCTTTTGTTCCTGCCCTGCACTATGTTGATCATACTAATTAGTTGCAGGCATACCGCAATGTTGAATCATTTAATAAATGGAGAGGAATAACATCTTGTGCTCTTTTAAACAAGGACAGTGTTGTCCTTGTTGATCTTGTAGGGGTTTTAGTTTGCATACTGCTGCCGATAGCCTTTTTTTGCTAGATTGCTGCTCAGGAAGAATAATATTTCAGTGCAGCGCTAACCCATCAGCCAGCTTTGATCTGTTCTCAGTCACACTCGCAGTTCACATTGCAGTTATTTAACTGTCCTGCTAAGCAGAAAGTTACCTTTTGTGACAGCAAAAAGATTATGTGTGCCATAATGACACACATTACTGCCTGGGGCACAGTGGGAAGCAAGCAAAAATCCCTAAAGTTCCCAACAGATACCAGAGAGAAAAAGCCTGCCCTATTAAAAATATTGATTAGAAGCTGATTGCAGAAAGGTTATTCAGATGCTTATGCTTCCTAGCAGCTCAGTGCTGGTGCCTGGCGCTGCTGCCTGTGCTCGTCACCACGGTGGGGCCGGTTGAGCTGGCGCTGCGTGGCGTGCGCACGGGGGACAGCGAGCCCAGGCGCCGGCGATCGCCGGGACGTGTGCAGGGAATACCAAGCTGCTGCTGTCAGATGGAGGCCAGATGGAGCCAATAGCGGCGCGCCGCTCCGGCTCCCACGAGTTAAATGCGGGTATTATCGGCCCCGTTGGAAGAGCCCATCTCCCTCCGAGTTACGTGGAGGTTGCGTTGCTCCTCTCAGCGTCATTCAGGATTCTAGAGCTCCTCCTAAGATCTGAGAGCAGCAGATCTACCTCATAGATACAGCTGCCTTAAGTTCTCCTTTTTTTTTTTTTTTTTTTTGGCCCCCAGGCCTCAGTTTCCCCAAAGGGGAATCCTGGCGGCACTTTGAGGATGTATTGGTGGATTCTTTCAGGGCAGGACCTGTTGCCTTTGCAGAGGTCACACCCAGAACGGCGCCCGCCAGCCCGCCGCCCAGCCTGCCCATCCTCACCTTTCTCCGTTATTGACTGCGGGACGATCCCCTTTGCAAACAACCAACTCCAGCATTGGGTTCTGTTTGCAAAAATCATATCCTAGCATAAGAGCTGCGATTTGTTTTTAGTTTGCAAAACTGAACACGGGTTTGCCTCTGGTAAAATGCAATTGGTGGCTTTTCCACAGCCCGAAAGGCACCTTAGAGGTTTTTGTCCTTGTTCCATTGTTAGTTTTTTGTAATACAACTTTGCTTCTTTCTTGTGTGCATCTCATTTTCATCTCTGCGAGAAGATCTTAGACTTGCTTGGGCTTCGTTGTTGCTACAGTGGCAACCGTGCTAATGTGGCGTGTGACTTGCTCACGTTTCACACTTGCGTTAGGAAAAGAGATGCCCAACTTGTGGTTATCATAATGCACACATATGATGCATATGTACAAATGCATCTGCCAGCAGCTGTCTTTCTAAACAGCTCGTGGAAAACTTTTGCAGCTTTATTATGTGCATCTGTTCCCATACAAGCAAGCACAATATTTGCTAATTGGTGTTTTGTGGTGTAATGTCATGGACTTGCTTTGATTTGGATTATATTTTCTAAGCAGTTCAATTCTCATATGAGAAAGGAAAAATATTTAATTGTTCTCCCTTGCTGTAACGTTCCAATATGAACAACGTGCAGTTCCTATGTGTATCGGCTGATATCACCTCTGAGTGGCTGATGCGTTTTAAAATACTAACAAACTGACAGTAAATTCAAAATAGTTAGCAGTAGCTAGCAGCTAGCCAGTGGAATTCGATACAATGTCATGATAAACGTTATTTTTTCTGTATAATATAATCAAATATATTAAACCATAAAGATTCATAATTGATTATTATGTTGTGAGGCAATTGCCATAAACATGATGTAATAGCTGTAAACTGAAGTGCAGTAAAAAAGCAAGAGTGAACCTGAGGTTTTACATTACTGTCTGAATACAGTATACACATACAGGGCACAAGATGAAGTAGAAGCCTTGATTAATCCAACTGTCCGTTCTTTAGCTCGTAGATAGTGCATATTCTGATTCATCAGTGCTGCTCATCATCTTTTTTTCATATTAAGACAAAGTTCATGAACTATTTTATGCAAGTCATTTTTGCCCATGAACCATAAAAGGCTAAAAATAAAGGATTCATGGGGTCCCTTTCGAGAAAAGCTGTAATCAAGGATTTATCAACTGCGATTGATAATTAATGAGTGTGAGCACGCTTCAAGTGAGAAGATTCATGTTGAGATGTTTCTTTTCTGTCAGTGAGTACTGTCAGCTCTTGTTAAAGTAATGTCAGTAAGAAAGGGTGCAGTGTGGCCGCCGAGACGGGAAGGAGATACAAGGATGTGTGCAACAGCCCTCGCACATCTCTGCATTGGGAAAGCGGGTCAAGTTGAAGAGCAAGTTCAGACAAAAGGGCGTAACACAGCTTTGTCTTCTGCTGATCAGCTCTTTATTGGCAGGTCCCAGGAGTGAGAGCAAATGCTATGAACCTCCTGAGTTATATTCCTGCATTTTTGTTCGTTTGCTGTGTGTTTAGACTAGTCTCCTGCCTGCACTTTCCACTGTTACCTCTGGATGAAAGATAGTAGCAATCTAATTTCTCCTTAGAACTGGCGAAAGACCAGCATTGAAGCATGAATATCTGCAATATATGGGTTTTTTTGTTGGTGGTGGAGGTGGATTTTTCTAGAGTAACATTTGAAATCTATTTGAAATCTATCTGTAGCTTGGGAGTATCCAGATACCAATATCTGGTATATAAATACAGCGCATTTGTGCTCTTCCGTGAAATGAGCTTTATGTTAGTATTTTCATTCTTCAACATCGTGCTTGTTTGTTATGAGCCATGTAGTAGCCTGCAGCAATAGTGTGTGTGACCAGAAGTGTACCTCTTAGAAGATAACAATATCCAACAGCAACATCTGAAATTCACAGTAGATTACAAAATTTGCTAAATAGGTTTTGACATATGTTGACCTTTGTTCTTCCCTTCATTTTTCTTGGAACAGAGTGGCAATTCAGTAGTGATGAATACTACCCTAAATGTGTGTAGCATGTCCTTTTCCCCCTTAGATGCCATTGTCTAGTAATTTCCTTGAATTTTGCAAATAAGCTGAGGTAAATTTCTTAAATTTGTCTATGTATGCAAATTCTTAATTGAGGGAAAATGGATTAATAAACCTTGATAATATTTTTTTATAAGCTTGAATATAGGTCAAACAAACATGAGATTGTAAACAATGTTCCTATTTTTGTCACAGTTGAGTGCATCTCTTATTCAAAACAATGTAGGTGATTTTTTTTTTCCCCTGTGAACACAGAGTCATTCTTTCAGAAAGTAGCTTACAGTCAGTAGATAGTTATTTGAGATAATTAGGTCTGAGGAGACTGGGCTGACGAAAACACGACAAATTTGAAACTTTTCTGAAAACGAACCTTGGAAAAATCTCCGTGAAAGAGACACTGAGAAGAGGCAAGGCAGTGGTAATGGCTCACACTAAAAGAGTTGGAGGGTTTTAGAAGCATTCTCTGATCTTTCACATTTTTCCAAGATGGAAAGATCACAGTACCACAAAAGCTACTTTCTCAGTATTTTTAATGTGACTGGACTGCAAATTTTCTGAGGCCCATTTAGTTCTGAAAACAGATAATCACCTCAACTTTCATAACTCAAGGCTTCTCCAAAGAAAACCATCTGTCTAAACTTTTTAAAAATTAAATCATGATTCATAGAAATATTATAGAAGCGTTATAGAAGGTTGATATAATTATTGTATTTGGTATTTTACTCGTAGAGAACACAAAGTTTTTGCATAAAAGTCTGGAAAAGTGGTTCAGTACTTTCAGAAATCTGTCTACTTACAAAGAGATTTGTTTAAAAGTGAACTTTTCAAAGCTTTTTGTCTATAAAAAGCATTCACACCTAGAAATTATGCAAATTATGAGCACCAAAGACCAAGAATATGGATGACAAAGATGAATCACGAACTAACCTAAAAGAAACAAGCCTGTCTGGTGGACTGGAATCAGAGAAATTCTAGCATTAACTTTGATGCTTGTGCGGAGATGCTGCTCAGTGTGAGTAGCTAGAGGCCGCACCTCTGCTGTCATTCAGAGACCGGATCAAGAGGCACATCCTCTTCACCTCAGCTGACGTGTGCTGCTCACGTAACAGGGAATGCTTAGGGTATATGGTCAGCTACTCAGCAAAGGTTGCTTTTTTTTCAGAATACTCCCGATGGTGCCTATCTTTTGTATAAAGCCTCGGGTTAAAGTGCTCGTATGAGACAGCAAGATCTCCTTGGCTTTCTCCTTGATTTATATTTACTTTTTATTCAATTATACTGAATAATTTATATAATATTCACTATGTAAAATGCATAAACTGACTTGGCACTGGGGACCAAAATCCAGGTTCATCTGCTTCCTAACTGCCCTAACTTTTTAAGAAATCAAGCTTCTAACTGAAGCTCTTTCTTCCTTTATGTCTTAATGGATCTTCCATACTTCACTCTGCATCTTTAGCAGGAGGGTAGGCCATGCAGACTATGAATAAGACCAATAAAATAAGATGTCTCCTGAGAGATAGAAGATGTACATCAAAGACCCAGAATCTACATCGCCAGCTACCCTACTGTCTTATCTTGTTGGACTGCTTCCTCACTGTCAATGTCTTTCTTGTACTGAAGTGCTCAAAGTGGATGCAGCACTCAAGATTTGCTCTCTCAAATGCTGGATTAAAGAGAATGATCTCTTCACTCAACTTGCTACCTAGACTCTTGCTAATGTAGCCCAATATGTGGCTAGCTTTGCATGCTGCAAGGGCGCACTGCTGACTTGCTTTCAGTTTGTTTTTTGCCAGGACGTCCTGAGGCTTTCCTGCAAAGCTTCTTTCTGCCTGGTGTCCCCCAGCCTGCACTGCTGCAGGTGTTATTCTGGCCCAGAGGCAGGAAAGTCTGTATTTGCCTTGGCTGAACTTTGTGAGGTTCCTGTCAGCCTATTCCTCAAGCCTTTTGAGATCCCGCCAAATTGCTGCCTTGCTCTTCTGCATATCAAGTGCTCCACTCAATTTGCATTGCAGTGATTTTTGGCTCTCCATACAGAGGCCCAACTCATTGCCATATTCAGGTTCTTCTAATCATGCTAACAGAGCTTGTCATCTAATTTTTAAGTTGTATATTGCCTAGGAATCTATAAATGTGAATATGGATCTAAATCTAATCCAAGGTCGTTGTTTAAATGCTCTTCTGTTTCTAAGTCTTGACTTGAGAAACGCAATTTCACGTGTCCTGCTTTAAGCACAGAATTCAATTACATCGTACTTTCTGAAGTCATCATATAAGTATAAAAAATCTTTAATTTGCCAATAATTATATGAATAACAAAAATATACAAGAACTAGACCCCTTTTTTAGCATTTGTGATTTAGTGAAATATCCCAATATTTAGTCTATTGTATCTTACCTTCAGCCACGTCTGTATTTGCTGTATCTCAGGATTGCCTTCAGTATATGTTATCTATACACTTTAGTGACTTCAAAGTGACTTCTAAGTTATCAGTATAGATATATCAGTTTTAGTTGACTTTTGGAATGAAGTTGCAAGTAAAGGTTACAGTCCGACTGTCGCTGTGCTGTTTTCATAATTCCCATTGTTGGATGAAACAGCTGATAAAATGTCTTTTCTGTCACTAATTTACATCACTAGTGTGTTTAGTGCTTTATTAATGATAGTGCCATTTACGCCAGAGGCTGCTTGGTTTCACATCTTCTTGTAAGGGTAAATGAAAGACTATGTCTCATTAGGCAACATTTTGCTGGCCTTGTAGTTGTAGATTACAGTTCCTTTGTAATGTTAAAAATCTTGTGTGTAGTCATTTTCTTGCAGAAAATTTCTTCCAATTTCACTACTGTCGTCCTTTTAATCTTCAAGAAATAAAATCAAAAACCCCTTGTATAAATGTAGCGTACAATTAGGCTACTTTTCCTACAACATGGGAAAAAGAAAAGGAAAACCATTCTTTTCTGCTCACTGCCTTTCCCAGAGAATTACTCAGGGAATGTTGACAGATCAATAAGTTCTAATTATCATTAAAAAGAAGACAAGATAAGTTTATTATGTATCTGTAATGAAATCAGTTTTCAAGACACAAAACTCTTAAAGAGTCTTCTACACTGATAATAATGCCTTGTGGTACCATTACTTAAAAGTTTTACCACTTATTTACTAAGATTAGAAAAGAAATGATAAAATATGAATACTTTTAAATGTAATTAGCTCTAAGATGCTGATTGTTCCTGATTCTTCTGCAGGCGAAATTGCTGTAACACTGTAGAGCA
>JAVCKT010024073.1:0-20249 GCA_032273925.1 Rhynchotus rufescens
TTAACTTCATTTACTTAAAACAGTTAAGCAGTTCCTTTTTTGCCCCCACTGAACCAGTAATGTTGCGAGTGAATCTCACTGTCTTCTTCAGTAACACAGTTGGTCCTTCTAACAGTCTTCAAGACTCACCACTGTGATGCAGTGCAAACATAATCGTGAATTCCTAACGTTTCTTGAAGCCAAACAATTTAATGCAACTGGTGTGTTCTTTCTTTCCTTGTTTTTGTTGTGTTGGATGCTTTCTTCTGTCCTACAGGTCTTTGAAAAGAAAATGTGGGCAATGCCCCAAGGTCTCTGTAACACCAAAGATGAAGAGTTCATGATTAAGGAAATTACTGTAATGAGTTTCTGTCCAGACTTGTTGGTACTCCAAATAGCTTCCAGTTAAATCACCATGCACAGTTCCAAGTGTTTTATTTTATGCTGTAACTTAGTGGTTCATTTCTGGTTTAATTAGAGCAGCCTAGCACCAATCTTGATTTGCTCTGACCCAGCTGACATAACTGATATGAAATCCAGTCTTGATTTAAGGTTGCTTGGCCAGTTCAGAAAAGGCACTGCTGTTACACTATTTGCTGTTAGATAGTTGTCCCCAAGACGATTAGAGCTCTCTATGCTGGTGAGCCTATTTAAAAAAAGCACCTGAATAAGCAACTTTCCCTCTAAGGCTTCTTTAGAAACCTTTTTTAGACTCCTACGGGAGGGGAAAGGACAAATGCAAAAGAGTTGCCAGGTAACTCAAAATATGCTTTCAGAAAAAAAAACACTGGTAAAGTTCAGGTTGATGTGCACCCAAATGAGATCATAACATAGCAAGTTAGCAGAGTCTTTCCTTTGGAAAGCCTTGGAATGAGGCAGACAAAATTGTATTGTTCTTGCTTAGATGTTTCACCACATTAAGTTATTTTCCCTCTGTCTCTTTCCCTCTCTCCCATGCTCCTTTTTCTTCTTCCTTTTTTTTTTTTTTTTTTCTTTTTTTTAAACCTCCTGCTGCCACACAGGTGTTGTACAAGGAGGAGGTGGGGATTGGAACCCCAGTACCCATAACCCCTGAGATGGAGAGAGTCAAACGCAATCAAGAAAACTTTAGCTCGGTACCTCTTTGTAATCTAAGAAAAAAAGTTCCCTATAACTTCATTTCAGATGAGCTGTTTAACATTTGTACATGTTCTTTGCTTTCTGATTAACATAAAAACATACAAGCATTCCTTTTCCACTATTGGATTTTTCAGTAATTTTTTTAACTATATCCTATATGGTTATTTTTTCTTTTTTTTTTCATAATCATAACATTTAAAGCTTCATATCCCTTAATTCCTAAAGTTACTTTTGCTTTTTTGAAGCTTAAAGCTTATTTTACATTTTAAAATTAACACCATTTAAAATTTGCTTTACTTCTCTACTGCTTTGTTATTCCATTGAAGCATATCTAAGAATTGGGTTATAGTCTATAAAGGTCTCAGAAGGCTTTCTCTGGATTTACCACCACTGTTAACTGTTTTGTATTTCCTAATTTTTCCTGCTTTCTAATGGATTGGATAGGCATTATAGTTACATACAAGATGCCTCTATAAAATGATTTTTTTCCTTCTTAATTTTTTTACACTCCTATTTGCTACGTAGGTGTTATACAAAGAGGATCTGGGGACAGGGACCCCAACACCTGTCACTCCTGAGATTGAAAGAGTCAAACGCAATCAAGAACACTTTAGCTCGGTATTTTTTTATTTGAAAAAAACAAATTCCCTTTTTGATCTATTTGAAAATAATTTTAACAGCAAAAAATGTACTCCTGTGTTTCCTTATAATCAACTCACACACAAAAAATATTCCTATTCCCTTTGTTTTGACATTTTTCCTCCATAATTGTTACTTATATCATTTTTGCTCCATTGTTTTGATTGTATCACCTTTATAATAATTTCTAGTTTCTCCCTCCCTTTTGACTCCGAATATCTTTTAAATCTTTTTTAATTACTGAATAATATCCATTTTTCCTTTTGTTCTTTTTGTTAATCACATCAATCCTTGATTTTGTTTCTTTTTTTGTCTTTTTTTGGTTTTTTTTTTCCTGGTTTCAGTCCATATGAAAATTTAACTGTAAGTGACCTCATGCCAATCTGTGGAAATGCCTTCAGTGTCACAGTGCTTTAATATATTTCAGTTTAATCTTATGGAATAGATGAAAAACAATGAGGTTGTTGCTTTTGTTACATACTTGATACCTCCTTCCTTTAGGAATTCTTTATATTTCATTGCACAAAGAAAGTGTCCCGAATTCCTAGCTGGGCTGAACTGTTTTGGATTCAGTGGGAGCAATGACAGTGATTTCCTCAGTGAGAGGAAGCTTTTACAGAACCTATAAGAGCAGTAATAGTTGTAATTCATACATACACCTTTATTATGAGCTCATCTGCATGTCCTTCCTGCAAGTAGGATTCTGTAATATTAAACCCTGAACCATAAGCAACATTTTGCTCAGGGAATGGATGACTCTCTTAATGCGGGAATGTATAGAAAATCTTTTAGGAAGGAGCAATAGGACTCAAGCACTGTCAAGAAAAAGATCACCCCACTTTTCACTATTGGTGAAAAGATAGTAATATACTACATTGTATTTTATGTAACACTTTAATCTTAGAAGTAAGCAGGTTTTCATATATATCTCCAGGAGCATTTAATTACTAATTAGAGAAGATGTTTTAGTGTTTGGGTAGAAGTCATTGCAGTGTCAGATGATTTAATGTTATCCTCATAAATTTTGTGGGTTTCTTTTTTTTCCCTGCTGTTTTTGTTCCGGGCAGCTCTGAAAAAAATCTCTTTTGTTCAGTTTGATCAGCTCAGCAAGCAGCGAGATACTGCTGTTTGCTTGTTCCTTTTTCTGTATTGTTTTTAACATAGCTGTATTGCCCCACAGGTGTTATACAAGGAGGGTGTGGGGACAGGGACCCCGACACCTGTCACTCCTGAGATTGAGAGAGTCAAACGCAATCAAGAACACTTTAGCTCGGTATTTTTTCTTTACTTGAAAAACAGCAATTGCCCTTTTTGATCTATTTGAAAATAATTTTAACACCTTGAAATTACTGCTGTGTTTCCTTATAATCAACTCTCACACAAAAAATATTCCTATTCCCTTTGTTTTGTCATTTTTCCTCCATAATTATTACTTAAGTCATTCTTGCTCCACTGCTTTGATTTTATCACCTTTACAATAATAACTCTTAGATTCACCCTTTTTTGACTCTGTTTGTGTTTTTTTTTTTTAGTTTTTAAATAATACTCATATTTTTTCTGTTGTTAATATGTTTTTTTTTTTCCCCTTAATTTTTCCTGATTTTAGTGTGTAAGAAAACTAAACTATAAATGCCCTGATACCAATTTGTGGAAATGCCGTGTTCTAATATATATCAGAGTAACCTGCTGTGGTATTTATGGAATGGTGAAACAGAGCCTAATTGTTTCTTCCTTTTGCTTTGTATTTGATAACTCCTTTCTTTAGGAATTTTTAAATTTTTATATTGGTGCACAAAGATAGTGTGTTATGTGTATCTTGAGAAGCATTTAGTGAGGTAGGGAAGATATTCTAAATTTCTTCCAGAAGTCATTGCAGTGTCTCACTGGTTAACTTTATTTGATTTTTCTTTGCTTGGTTGGTTGCTTGGTTCAGAGCAGCGGGCACGTTCTGTGCTTCTCAGCAGGTCAAGCGTCCCTTCCGTTTGCTTGTTCCTTCTTTAACGTAGCCGTGTTACCCCACAGGTGTTGTACAAGGAGGATCTGGGGACAGGAACCCCAATACCTGTCACTCCTGAGCTTGAGAGAGTCAAACGCAATCAAGAACACATTAGCTCGGTATTTTGTGGAGGACAAAAAAATCCCATTTAACTCCACTTCAGTTGAACTTTTTAACCTTTATTAAAAAAGAATTGGTCCGATCCTTACTTCCATATAATCAACTTATAAAAACATCCTTTTTTCCTTCACTGTACTCCCCTTCTTCATAAATACACCTACCTCTTCTTCATGATTATTTATTTAATCTTATGTATCTTTAAGCATTTTGCTCTGTGTTCCCACTCCCTTTTTCCATTTTCTGTTCTAATGCTCTTACACAAGAGTGCCGATCTGACTTTCCAGCAGGCTGCCAAGGTGGTCTCCCATCCAGCATGAAAATAGAATATATTTATTTGCCTTGTTCTGCACCTTCTAAACAGAACCGTAGTCCTGTTTGCTTTCAGAACCCAATTGGTGCCATCCCCATCTGCTTTGCTTTTAGTGCACAGTAGAGTAGCTCAGTATTTTAAGACCCAGGAAACTTCATGTTGGATATAATTATTACCAAATTCTGATTTATTTTTGGTGCTTCCTTGTTGCTGTGCAGGTGTTGTACAAAGAGAACGTGGGGACTGGCACCCCCATTCCAGTCACTCCAGAGATGGAGAGGGTCAAACACAATCAAGAAATCTGTAGCTCGGTACTTTACCAAGGAAAAAAGTTCCCTTTAACTCCTTAAATGAATATTTTAACAGTTTTTATAAATGAATGCTTTAACACTTTTCCAGAGTAATGCCCACTGTAGGTCTAAGGCAACTTAAATAAATGATTCCTTCTTAGCCATGTTTTACAGTGATTTCTCTAACTTTTTGCAATTTAACTGTCTTTTTGGAAACTTATTTTAATGCTCTATTCTAATCCTATGAAGTTTTAACGAACTTCCTTAATTTTCTTTTAGATGCTGACTTATTAGTGACTACACATTCATAACACCCTCAAATCCTGTATAGAGTGTTCTTTTGCATTTTTTGTATATGTAGTACTTACACCATTAAAAGAGTGATCGTATAGTTAAAAGAAAAACTAAACCTTACATCTCTAGTAAAATATTGCTAGGTACCTTTTTCGAAAAAAAAAAAAAAAAGTATATATAATACTTATAATACTGTGAAATTAAATACAAGCAAAAAATGCCTAAGGCTTCAGATTTGTCTGCAGGTGGCTCTTCACTTATTGCTGCTCTCTTTGGCTCCTTTCTCGTGTTCATAGGTGTTATACAAAGAAAACGTAGGGAAAGCAACCCCAACACCTGTCACTCCCGAGATGGAAAGAGTCAAACGCAATCAAGAAATCATTAGCTCGGTATATTGAACACACAGTCAGGTCTTAAAAGCTGGAGTGTTAAACATAACTGTTTTAATAATCATTTAAAACAGCTGGGTTTTTTATAATCTCTTGCTTTCTAACTTTATAAAACAAAATCACTACTTAGCATAACCCCCTACTTTTTTGTGCTTACATAGAAATTGTAGTATCTTGTATTTTAACTCCTTTTTTTTAAGAACTAGTTTTGACCTTTTTCTTCAATAGACATCTTTTCTTTGCGCTTTTTTTTAACATTTTCTCACTACTGTTTTGCAATAGTATTGGGTCCATTTCTGCATCTTAATATAACCATGGCAGTGCCTCCCTTGCTACACTGGCCCAAATCTAACCCTTTCTAAATGGCACAATTCAGAACCTTTCTTGTGTATGTGCTTTTGGTTTTGCTTTTGGTTTTGCTATTGTTTTTTGTTTTTTTCTTTCTTTTTTTTTTGTTCTTTTTTTCTTGGTGATGCCTTTTTAATGATATTTGGATACTCCTTTGCATCCCTTAGGTTTTGTACAAAGAAAATGTGGGGAAAGTGACCCCAACACCAATCACTCCAGAGATGGAGAGAGTCAAACGCAATCAAGAAATCATTAGCTCGGTACCTTAAAAATGATTGTTTTCCCCCCTCACCGTTAATCCTGTGCTTTCATGAAGTAACATTCTAACAAATGACTGAAAAATGATTTTAAAAATAGATACACCTGGTTTTGCAAATTAATTGCTCCTCCTCTAAAATATACCCAGCTTAGGTGTTAACCTCCTGCTCTGGAGATGAAAGCCTGTCGTGCAGCTCCCTCCTCGCCAGCGCAGGGCTCTATCCAGACGGCCACAGCCAGGCTGCCCTGATACCTGGTTGGTATCTAGACCTCCCTTCGGTGGCATTTAGACCCCCCTCGTTGGTATTTCAGTTTTCATTGGCATTTCAGCAAACTGGCTGTAACTCAAAAAAAAGAACATCCATCCAAACCTCAGCAAGGCAAAACAGGCACTTCTTAAATAGCTCGCCAGGGTCACCAGCCACTTCCCAGGGCTTTATGGAGCCCAGTACCTGTAGCTGGATAGAGCCCTTCTATGTTAATTGAAAAAATATCCTTTTAACAGGCTTTTCTTTTGCAGTTTACTTTTCTTACCTTTCCTTCTACCATTAGCCATTTGCCTTTTGTGCAGTGCTGCGTACCATAATCCCTCATGTCCTTTTATTGGAACTTGATAACTAAGAAATAATTCATGTTCAAATACTATTGATATATGTATTTTTAAAGAAATTGGATACATCTTTTGTATCCCACAGGTGTTGTACAAAGAGAACTTGGGGCGAGCAACCCCCACCCCTATCACTCCAGAGATGGAGAGAGTCAAACGCAATCAAGAACACATTAGCTCGGTATTGTCTGGAGGACATAAAATGGGAGATGATAGAGCTTTTTTCCTTCTTTCTATCTTTCTATTTTTTTCTTCGTTCTTTTTTCTTTTTTTTTCTTTGTTTCTTTTTTTCTTTTCCTTTCCTTTTTTCTTTTTCTTTTTCTTTTTTCTTTTTTTTTCTTAAGAACATCTGCCTGTTTTTTCTTAGCCCTTTTATATTTCCCCTCCTGGAAATTTAGAAATGAATTATTTAAAATCATAGTAATCAAAAGAATCTTTTAGTTTGTTGACCATTAACTTTTATAATGCTCTTTTTCCTCTGATGTCTCTTTTTCTTTGCTTTCTGTCCTACTGGCTGCTGTTTACTCTAAACCCAGTAGCAGTGAGGTGCTCAGGTGACGTGTTTGTGACTGTGGCTGTTTGTGGTCTGTAGGTGGTGTACAAAGAAGGCTTAGGGAAGGCAACCCCCACTCCGGTCACTCCAGAGATGGAGAGAGTCAAACGCAACCAAGAACACATTAGCTCGGTACTGAAAGAGCAAAGACACTCGCTTGATATTAAAAAAAAATAATCACTTGGAAAAAAACACCCTTCTAATTTAGCCTTACTTTATCAGTTATTTTGCTTATTTTTCCTTTTGATTTTCACCTTTTCCTCTAGCAAATAACTTTTTAACTGCTTTGTTTCCCAAGATCTTTTCCATCCCTTGCCGTGACGCTTAAGCAGTCGCCCCATGAACACACGAGCACTTCCAGCACTTCCAGCCTGATTTGTGGACTCTCTTCTGTCCGCTCCAGGTATTGTACAAAGAACATCTGGCGAAAGGGACTCCAACACCCATGACCCCAGAGATGGAGAGGGCCAAGCGCAACCAGGAGAACATTAGCTCGGTAGGTCCTATTGAGCCAGTAAATGACTGCACCAACAGATAACGGTTTTACTCTCTAAAATGTGGATTGTTTTCCTTACTCGGTTTGAAATAATCATGCAAAGAGTGACATTAGTTCCACATACTAGTTTTGAACTTTTAAATCCTATTGCAGTTGACTGTTCCTGTGTAATTAATTGCTCTTTTTTAAATAGCAAAAAAATGAATTTCAAATTGAAAGTATTTTTGGTGATTAGTGGACTAAATGAGTTGTAAAATATACATTCTTTAGTAAACAGTATATTCTGTTTTAGTATCCTTCAATTTATGTAAAAGATGTCAAACCTGGAAGCTTCTTCCTTTTGCACCAAGTCTTTGCTAACTTCTTACTCCAGCTGTAAAAGTTCTGTCGTGCCCCTTCCCGTCAATGTTCCTGTCCATAACGCAGCTCATGTCTCCTGTGATAAACGCAGGCTGCATTTGCAAACAAGTGGTTACAGGAGAATTCCAGCCATGTTATTGAGAAGAGAACCCCTGCAGAAACAGCAAAAATTGTAATAATGTGATATTAAATTTTCTGTTTCACGCTGATAACCACACTGAAGTCAGTGAGTTACATGTCAAACAGATGAAAATTTCACCCCTTTTACCTGTCATTTATCTGTCGCTCTTATTACAAGGCGGAAAAATAGTAAAGATCTTTAAGTTCAGAAGAAGGAAGGTTTGGAATCAAGTCTTGTGCAGTCCGTGTTTCATAATTACGAAAAATGCTGCTTTACATCGTAACACATTTTCTTCTATGGCAGGTTCTTTATTCTGATAGTTTCCGAAAACAAGTGCAGGGCAAAGCTGCCTATGTGCTGGATACACCTGAGATGCGACGTGTACGAGAGACCCAGAAACACATCTCCACGGTAAGGACAGAAGCATTGTTAACATGCAAAGGTGTTGAATAAAAATGTAACCTTAGGCGTGAGACATACCAGGAATTGCAGCTCAGAGGTGGTGCCTATATAGCAAGTTTGGATACCTGATTTTTCGAATGATAAAAGTAAAAGAGACTTTGCAGGAAAGGCACGTTGGGGATGAGGCGCTCTCTGCCTCTCATTGTTCCTCAGAGGAAGCAAAAGTTGAGAACTGCAGTTCATGTCTCTACTAGGAATTCACTTGTGGTAAGAAGGAATAAAAACAATTATCTAAGCTACAGGTGGAACAGAAATTTCATTTTAAATTGCAGGTGAAATACCATGAAGATTTTGAGAAAAACAAAGGTAGTTTCACACCTGTAGTTACTGACCCCATTACAGAACGTGTGAAAAAGAACATGCAGGACTTCAGTGACATCAGCTATAGAGGCATTCAAAGGCGAGTGGTAGAAATGGAGCGAAAACGCGTGGACCAGGATCAAGAGAATCTCACAGGTGAGCAGAAGGCAGGTTTTGTAAGGCCTGGAGTCTTTCCCTTACGCTAAACACAACCTGACCTTGATGCTTCATCTTAAAGATTTTCAAGCTCTGACTTGGAGAGGTTTTATCAAGTTAAATCTGCATCTCTCCTCGGGTAGCAGTTGGCCACCAGCAGCGGGGCCCTCCCGCCCTGCTCGTGGCCCAGCCCTCGCTGGGAACCCGCTCCTTCTCTTGCAGATCTCCGTGTGTGGCGCACGAATCCTGGCTCGGTCTTTGACTATGACCCAGCGGAAGACAACATTCAGTCCCGAAGCTTACACATGATCTCTGGTTTGTTTCTCAGTTGGTGGCATTTATGGGAAGGAGGCGTTAGATGGGCATAAACAGGAGGTGTAAAGGGCTTGGGTAGTGAAGATCAGCTCGGCGCTGCCCCTAGTCCTCGGCGCTGGCTTCAGACACACACAGACCAGATTGCAGAAGTTGCCCAGGGACCCGGCTCTTGTGAAGAGCTAATGGAGATGTGAGGAGAAACTGCCGCTCCTCCGCACCAAAGTAATTATCTTTTTTGTACATAGAGCTGGATGGCTAATGAATAGAGATGTTTCTCACATAAAGTGAATTCAACTAGTATACAAATTACCCCTTAACAAACACAAGGTATCCTGGATTGTTTATGTGATCCACAGACTATGTCACGTTAGGGTTGTTTACCTGTAATATTAATATGCTTCCTTTTTAAGGCCAAAGCTGCTGTTCTTTAGTGTTCGTTTTTACCTCTTTCCTGCTAATTGTTTGAGAAGTGATGCATCCTAAATGATAGCGAACCCTGTGTTAGACCTATCTCAGCTCTGGATAAGGGAAGTAAAGAATAATTCTA
Source organism: Rhynchotus rufescens (assembly GCA_032273925.1). NCBI lineage: Eukaryota > Metazoa > Chordata > Aves > Tinamiformes > Tinamidae > Rhynchotus > Rhynchotus rufescens. The sequence goes on from JAVCKT010024073.1 coordinate 9,660, forward strand.
ATAAAAAAATGGAATAGCCATAAAAACAGCCTGCTATGAATTAGGTAAGAGTGCAGTGGTGGAACAGGGCTGCTTTAGGGCTGTTGTTGTATAGCAGACACTCCTGAATGCATTTTCACACATGCATCTCCTTGCCAAATAACTCCCTGCTCTCGTCGCAGTCCAGGCCCAGCGCCGCAACAGGGAACATTCCCGCTCTGCCAGCGCCCTGAGCCTCAGCGCTGGCGATGAGAAATCGGAGCCCTCGGACGGGCTGGATCAGCATCTCTCCTACTACAGCAACGGGGGCTTCTTCACTACAGCGGCAACAGGTAGGAGGTGGTGGCTGATACACACGATACAGAGGACAAAGCTAACCAAGCCCACGCAGCCTGCAGAGCAGCACTTGTCGTCCCATCTGTCCTGGCTCGTGGTCCTGGTTTTAGCCATGAAAGAAGCACAAAGGGACAGCTCTAATAGCTTGAGCTGTGCACATAACCAACCCAAGTAAACTGGAAGAAGGCAGATTTGATGCAAACAACCCTTTGTCCTCATATCTTCCTTCAGCCCCTCTCAGACTCTTAGCTCTGTTGCCAGATCCACAACACCTAGCAGCATTAAGGAAGTACACAGTATAAATTACCAAGTCTTTGTTTCCTTTTGCAGTGACCTACAAACATGCTAAAACTGTAGAGCTGCCCCAGCAAAGATCAGCCTCTGTTGCCACCCAGCAGACAACTGTGTCCTCGGTCCCGTCTCACCCCTCCACTGCTGGCGTAAGTAACAAGGCGGCTCCGCGCAGCCCCTGTCCAGTCCCAGGAAACCAGTGCACTTCGAGCCCCAAGGGGGCCAGGGCTGCCCTTCACAGGCTGCCACTGCAAGCCTCAAAATGACCCTGACAGCAGGCTCAAAAGAAACCCAAACCCTGCAAACATTGCAGGAGTTGATGTTTGAGCGAAATTTTGTTACGAAGCTACTTCTTAAACATTCTGCCAAGGATAAAAGCAGCACTACTTTTAGAGCATTAAAAAAAAAAAGTCACAACCTGCCCCTATTCCCTGTCCCTTACCCTGTGCTTCTGACCAGGGGCTCTGTCAGTCCCCGCTCCCAAAGCGCTGTGCTATAAACCTGCCTCTTCTTTCCCCCACACAAACAGAAGACCTACCGGGCCATGTACGACTACACGGCCGCCGACGCGGACGAAGTTTCCTTCAAGGACGGCGACACCATCGTGAACGTGCAAGCGATCGACGAGGGCTGGATGTACGGGACGGTCCAGCGGACGGGCAAGACCGGGATGCTGCCCGCCAACTACGTGGAGGCCGTGTGAGGCCGAGGGCGCTGCCCCTGCAGCGCGGCCGCGCGGCGCTCACGGCAGCGGCTGCGGGGAAAAGCCGCCCTCCTGGCCGCGTTGCTTTATAAACCGGCCTCGTGGCACAGCGGGGGAGACACAAAAATCAGCAACTGCAGAATCAAATACTCCTAAACTCTTCTTCCCAAACATTTTTGAAAAGTGCCTGTAAAACCACTCCCTGTCCTTGCTCCAGGGAGAACTGTAGTTCTTTTTTCATTGTCCAAAATATTTTTACAGAGTCTGGACTTGCATATAAAATATTTATGTCCTGAATTAGCACCCTCTTAATCCGCTATGCTAGAATTGCAGTCCAGTTGAATATCAAAACTTCTATTTAACATTACCTGTTGTTACTTTTTCATGAAGAGAAATAGTGCCTTGCTGGGCTAGTCTAAACTAGCTCTATTTATTTCTTTTCCCTGTAAGCAATAGTTAAGTTTATTATCTCCAAACAAACTAAAAAGAGCCCCCAGCCAGAGCCTCTCCTCTGCTCGCGGGCCACTCCTGCATGTGTTTTTCAGTCTCGTGTTCTGGGGTCAAAAGCTGTTACTTCTTGTAAATTAGTGAGCAAATAAAGCTAATGTTTCTGCAGTATCTCTAATGCATTAACTCCTGTTTGAGAGCAGGAACCAATTTCATACCCGCTTTGTCCAGAAAATTTTGAATTGAAGGATAAAAGCCACAGAAGGTGATAGAGGATGGGGAGCCTCAGCAGCACAAGTCAAAGGCGGAGGAGCTCTGAGGGAAGGTAGCAGGGGAGGTAGGAGGCCTGACACCCTCCCCCCCTGCAGGATTTGAAACCGTAAGTTTAAATGAAAAGAAGAAATAACTGCTATTACCAAGTTAGGGAGCTATTTATTCCTTTAGGGAACTAGTTACTCTTTTATTTGCACATCTGTAAGTTCTAAAAACACCTGCAGCAACTCCTCCCAATAAATGTGCATTTTTGATAGCTACAGTGCAATATATACAAATTAATTATCCCAAATAAAATCCAAGAACTCTCTCTGAAGGGCTCTGAGAAGCAGCAATGCAGTCCATGCAATTAAAATTTCATGTCATAAATTATTAACCAACATTTGCAACTGTAAGTCTGTACATAATATACAAAGAGCTCATGTCTAATCCATTTCCCCATAGGAAAAGCCTTCTCCCACAGGGGAGAACACTGCTGCCAAAAAAGCTGTTAGGAGACAGGGAAAGCCTGAGTTTTGTGCCTGTAAAGGTCCCGTTTATCATCAGCTTCTTAGTGTGACTCTTAAAAAATACATGGAAAGAAGATGCTGCCCAGGTGCCGGGTTCTGCAGCCCCGGGAGGGCGGTGGTGGCACCCCGCGCAGCAGGAACAGGAGGCACTCATGGACCAGGGAGCTGCAGCCCTGGCCAAGCCCTGCGCCCGGGGCCGCAGCACTAAGAACACTTTGGATTGCAAAAAATAACTTAACGACGCTGCTGGTTTGAGTTCACAGTCTGTGCTATTGCACCCCGTAAGTTTTCTTTCACCACCTGAAAGAAATATGCATAGCGATATGATACAGATACCTCTACGATGGAATACGTGATCCCACAAAACAAAACAACAAACAAACACCTGATACATTTGCTCATATAGTTCTTAAAAAATTTTCTATAGTACAAATGCACAGTTTATGGAGCAATTCAATATGAAAAGCAGGCTGTCAGAAAAAAAAAATAATCGTAACAAAGTCTTCCTTGCTTAGAAATGATGAGCAGCTACTCGAAACTTTCATGGGGTGGCGATTTCCAGCGGGCCTGCAGGTTTTTCATGATACAGTTTGTCATGGCCACGAGCTTCTCCTGCATCTCGAAGAGTTGGCTGCCCGGGTAGCTGTGGAGGTCGGCGGCGCTCAGGCGAGCGGCCAGCGCCTCCACCTGGCTCAGCAGGTCCGCGCCGGGGGGGCTGTTCGACACAACCGGCTCCACCAGGTCTACAAAGCAGAGGGAGGACAACAGGTCGGGATCAAGCGGGTAACAGAGCAGCTTTCCAAGGGCAGCTGGAGCTGGAAAGCTGCAAGTTTCCTCCACACAAAACGTGCTCAGGCTGTAGCCACTACAAGGGAGCACCTGAAAGGCACCTCCGAACTAAAGGCTCCCCTTCCTCGGGGACACGGGAAAGGGTGGAGCCCCTTCAGCTCCCAGCACCACCACCCGTCATCCCAGCTTCTTGCTTAACACAGTTACCTGTCGCAAGTTTCTCTTCATCCCCAGAAAACGATTTATCCTCTGTGCTGTTTACTGGCCTCTCTGTGTCTTCCAGCGCTGTGATTTCCTCCAACCCTCGAGACTTCACCTGAACATGTAGAGAGCGAGAGAGACATTTTAGGCAGGGGGAAAAAAAAATCCCCCCAAACCACACGGAGATAGCAGGGTGGGTTACATTTAAAAACTTATTAACAGAACATTATGACTGTATTAACATTTGGGACTTAGATCACTAAATTACAATGTTACTTTGACAGATGGAGATCACTGTTCAAAAAGTTAAATATATTCCTTATGACAGACCGAGCAGTTATCAGGCTGTCACAGTGGCTTTTTGAGGACTACTGAACTTTACCTGTTGCTCGTGATATCCTTTTAGAGCTTTTCTAACGTTGGAAACTTTAGGAGAGCGGATGGGAAGAGTTTTGATTTCCAAGGCCGTCAGAGTACTCAGATCTCCCACTGTCTTAATATTCTTCGCTCGAATGAGCTGCCCCAAACCTCGTGCGCTGCAGAAGGGTGGGGAAAAACGTTATAAAGTTTATTATTTTATTGTCTAGAATCCATGCCCCATCTCCCAGTGATGAGGCGGCAGGAAGAGATCTTATGTGAACTAACATACAGATCAATTAATATACAGACAAATGAGACAAAAAGCAAGGGAAACGACATTCTTCGCTGTGCAGGGAGGCAGGTCTTGCTGCAGCTCGCCCTGCATCCAAAGGACGGTGTCCCCAAACTCCCGTGTGGTTGAGCAGATAAAGCTGAACGCCCCGAGGTGGCCACCTCACACTGCCCTCACTACAGGGCTGCAAAGTCTGGCTCAACAAATACAAAATCCTGATAACATATGTGATCAGAAAGCAGGTAACTGCACTTGTTGGGTGTCCTGCGAAGGAAACGGGATGCTCAGAAAAGATGCGTTCCAGGTTTACGGAAGGCCAGGTAGGTGTTTATGCTTCGGGCACAGTTATTTACAATCTTCTGTGCATCTGAAATAACCGTTTTCTGAGCATCCCTCTTCCTTTACAGAGCTCCTGGCAGCGCCGGGGAACACGGAGCCTGTGGCCACCAGCAGAAATCCATGGAATGTCCAAGCGCTCTCACCACAGATCACTGTGATCAGTCTCTCCCTTGAATCCCAGAATGGCTGAAGTTGGAAGGAACCTCTGGAGATCATCCAGTCTAACCCCCCTGCTCCAGCAGGGACACCCAGAGCACGGGGCACAGGCTGCTACATGAATCTACTGGGAGATGCTCCCTGTGATCCCAGGAACGAGCTGTTCACAGCTTGACAAGAAATACCAGTAACAACAGTTAAGTCTCTCCATTCCCCCCTTTTAAAAACCATCTCCATAAGTCATAACATCCTACATCAGAAAAAAACCCAACATTTCTGTAGCTTCAATCTGAGAATTTCTTTTCTATTAAAATATAATCTTCAGCAGCAGCAATAACCCACTCACCATATATTTGATGTAATCTGAGGTAAAATTATATCAACTGGTGCTTTACAGCCAACTAAGGCAGGATACACACGTTCTGTCGAGCAAGGCAGCGATTCTTTGGACATTTCAGTGATCTTGAAAAATACAGGAAAATTATTAAATTAACTATCCCACAACCAAATACGGAAAAAAATAGAATATATACATGAACCAAAGCACTTCTTACTAAACACTTCTTTGAGCTCTTAAATTTAAGGTTACGGGATCCTGGGGACAGAAATCCTTTGGTTGGAGTGGTAATATGCTGGGTAGAAAAAGAGGAAAAAAATCTCTCAGGATCGTAGGAATTCAGTTGATTATCAGATTCTAGCTACCCTAATCTCAAAGTATTTTTCTTTTCAGAGACACCTCACTCAACACAACGAACCTGTAACAGTATTTCTTAAACTACAGACACACAGCAGGGTGCACACAGCTTTCTGTCCATCATAAACGAGAACCCGAGGAGCTGCCACATGCAGAACACACTTGAGACAGAGTTTACCTTAGGCTGAATGTTAGATAAAATTTTAAGGCTCCGTGAGGACGGTGAGCCATTTGAGGAATGGGATCTAACGACGGGACTTCTCCTGTCTATGTCATCTGCCAGACCTTCTTGATAAATGGGGTTTGCAAAAGAAACTCGGCGAATCTGTTTTGAGAGAGAAGGCATTTTTATGGTTAGGTTACAGTATGAACTCAAACCATCTCCCTCGGGTGAAATGACCTTTAGCAGGAGATCATTTAAAATGAAGGATAAAACGGTCAGTAATTCAGCACACACACTGCATATGGGATCTGGAATGTCAGTTACTACATAGAAATGCATTCCAATACCTTATTAGCGGGTGACAAGGAATCGTCATCTTGATTTCTTTTTACACCTCTCTTTAAAATACTGGTGGATGGAGATGCTGAAGGAGACCACATAGAGCGTGCCTGCACACCAGTCGGGCTTTCATTAATTAAAACTAAAGGATCAAGATCTTTTGGCTTTTCAGGGGATTCCACACTGCTGTTTCCTTCTGCACCTTCTTGATCTAAGGCGACATTTTCAGGCACTTGAATTTCAGTTTCTATCAATTCCTCTTTCATCTCGGCATCCTGCAAGCTGAAAGGCTCTCCCACACTGATTTCATCTTTCCGATGCTCCTCGGCTTCCTGCTCCTCCATCTCCCAGCCCGTCGGCGCCTCCTCCAGCGGCGCCTCCTCCAGCGGCGCCTCCTCCAGCGGCGCCTCCTCCAGCGGCGCCTCCTCCAGCGGCGCCTCCTCCAACGGCGCATCGTGACTGTCCCCTTCCCGGAGCGCGGGCTCCGCCGGCGCCGCGGGCTCTGCGGGACGCGGCTCCCTCGTGTCCCTCTGGTCCAGGGGCTCTTCTGCTTCCACCACCGGGTCGGTGCTGCCGCCTGCCGCACGCGCTGCGTCGCCCTCCAGATCCTCCTCGGTCGCGACACAATTCCCCTGCAAACTCTCCTTGGATTCTGTCTCTCCTGGCGAGCTCAGCGTGCTCGATTCCGCGGCGGGAAGCAACGGGGTGCTCATGGCACACGGGGCCATGGACAAGCTCTCCTCCAAGTTGGAATCTCCCGACATCTCTGGGGTATTCGGGGCTGCCTGAGTAGGGGTTGCTGGGGGCTCGCTCAGCTCGTCATCAATCTCAACTTTTATTTCAGTTAACGACTTCAGGTGCCGCTTTGCCTTTACACAACAATCACAGCTCCGTGCCCTTCTCGTCCTCTTGCTTCTCTTGTGCTGACACTCGCCTGTTTGTGAGGGGGAAAAAGCAGCAGCTGCAGCGTGTGCTCCTGCGGCGGGCTCGGCGGGGACGGCCGCGCTAGGGTCCTCCGCGCTCTTCCGCTTTTCAGCGGACTTGTTTTCCTCCTCTGCTCTCAAAGCCTGCTCAGATGCACACGGGCTGCTGACAGACTCGGCCAGCCCAGCGCCTGTGGTTTGCTCCCGCTCCGCGCTCGGCGCCTCAGGCGAGGCCCTGGGGCTGGCGGCTCCCGGGGCCTCGCTAACGCCCGGCTGCACCGCTCGGGTTTCCAGCCGAGCCGGCTCGGCCGCGGCGGCAGCGTCCGCGCTGACCGCGCAGCTCAGCTCGCTGCTCTTCACTCCCACTGCAGCCTTCGCTTCCGTTTCTTGAGAAGAAACCTCATGGCCCTGCCCTTCTGGCACCTGTTCTTTCAATTTAACTTCTGCAGCATCATTTTTCCCTTTCCCTGATCTTTTCTTCCTTGTGTTTTCTTCCTTGACCTCACAGCTCTCCGCCTCTGAGTTTTCTATGCTGGAGAGCAGCCCCTGTGAAGCCCTTCTCGTGTGGTACCGAGGACGTTCCCTCACCACCTTCTGAGCGGCCGCATCCGAACCAGCGTCCTGGCTTTCTGCGTCAGCCTTCGAGGCATCTTCTGGCCTCCTGGCACTTCTGTTCTCTTCCTCCTCGGGACCCCTGGGAGCGCGAGGCTCCCTGCAGCCAGAGCCTTCTGCAGTGGCTCTCTCGGGTGCGTTGTCTTCTGCTTTATTTCCAGTTTCTGCTGCTTTCTGCTTTTGGGACACATCATCTTTGATCTGTGGCCCCTTCTTTTGCGCAGACTTTTCATCTTCTTTACGCTTGTCTTTCTTTTGGTGGCTGTTTTCCTTATCTTGGCTCCCTGTGGCGCCTTCTGCGGGTTCCGACCGTCGCCTTAACGATCGTCTGAGCGCTTTTGGGTTAGGAGACACGTGTGGGACCTGACTATCGACACCTGCTACCTGGTCAGATGCTGCAGTGGTCTCCGGGGGTTTATTTTCTTTGGAGTCTGCATCCAATGCCCTGATCTTTTCCATTTCTGCTATGGTATCTTCTATCTTTTTAATTTCTGCATCGGTAGAGCGGAGAGCTTGAGACTGAGCGAGCAGAACACGCTCCGTTTCTTCCGCTAGCTCAGGATTATTTTCCATATTGACGGGACCAGAAGGCTCTTGGCTGCTCTTCTCTTTGTCTGCTTTAGTTGAAAGCTTGGGCTGCTTATTTCCTTGCTGCTCAATTTTGCTCTGCCTGCGAGTCAGCCTCCGTATTGCAGTAACTATTTCTTCAGATTGAGGCTTTGAAGTATTTTTACTCTCTTCCCCGCATTTTTCTACCTTAGCATCAACCTTGGATTTATTTGTATGCTCCTGTTTCTCCGACCCAGCAGCCTTCCCAGGAACCTCCGACAAACTGCTCAGTGCTGGGACGCTGAAGGGTCTGTGCTCCGAGCTATCGAATTTCTCCAGCGTGATGAACGACTGGCGCCGGCTCGCGGGCTGCGGCGTCCCCGAGATCACATCGCTCGAGCTCGAGCTGCTGCTCACGTTGGACGTGTTTTCTCTTCCCGCCACCGAGGCCTCACTCGGAGCCGCTTCCAGGGCGCTTTGCTCCAGTTCCTCTCCAGACGACGGCTCCTTCAGAACCGCGTCAGCTCCTTCCTCGAGCTCCCCGGCGCTTTTTGAAGCGGGACCCTCCTCTGCGTGGGGAAGGGGCACATTTTTCACACCCGTGGCACCATCAAGAGCACTGTCGGATTCGCAGTCCTCCATGGTTACATCTGGCTCACCCAGGCAAACCTCACTCTTTGCATCTTCTTCCTGTCCAAAAGGAAGAACAGCAGAGTACTGTGATTTTTATATAGAAGAATAATTACAAAATACTTTAATAAAATATTTTTAATGGGTTTTAACAAACCTACAACTAAAATATTTTTAATTAAAAAGTTGCCATATTTTACTCTTTTTTGGCACTCGAGTACAGACAGGGCTTCTTCAACTGATGTTGCCCATATCAACTTTATTCAAAGGTGAAGAAAAGAAGGGAAGTGCAAGAGAAAGAGCACAATCTCAAACCTGCAACAAGCATCTGACAGGTTACTTGACAGGAAGGAAAAAAGAATCCAGAGAGCTGCCACATTTGTGGTTTTGCTTGAAGAGCTACCAATCCAACTTAAAAAGGGCAGACTCATCCTAGAGTTTTCCTACCCATTATCACAGCTGCTAATATGAAGAAAATATCACTCGTGGTTATGCTTCTGATTTTGTAACATTCGATAATAAGAAATTACCTGAGGTTTCTTTTCCATATCTTCTTTTGTGTTGTCTTTTAAAGAAGATTTATCTCTAAAATAAAAGTTAATTAAATTAGAAGTGCTGAGAGTGGGGAGAAAAGAAAAAAAAGAAAGAGGGGACACTTTCAGTGCATACATTGGCCACCTTTACTTACAAAGACTCTTCCTGGCTCTGAGTGTACTGAGAAAATAAAGTAGTGTCTTGTGAGGCGTCCAAATTGTTGTACATTGCAGGAATGTCAGATCTGAAGAGAGAGAAAGAAGTCTGAGAAAACCCTTTTCTTTCACTTATTTCAAAAAAGTGACAGCTTCTATTTTTCAAACAAGAGTCATGGAATAAAAGTGCAAAGCCTACAGTATCAAACTAAGGGCAGATCACATCATACGTAAGTGATCAAAATAAGAAAGGCAAATGAGAGACCAATTTGGTTGCTTTTAGTGCAGCAAAACAGGGAATTTTGTTAGCATTTTTTTTAAATTGCAAGGAAGAGTGAAACATAACTGCTTATAGCAGTTTAAGATAGAGGAATTCAAGTTATGTCCATTTGATATACTCATGATGTAAGGGCATTTCTCAGTATGTTTAAACAGAATATATTACAGACCTCTTTGACCTAAGCACTTCTTTCTGATGTTCTGTCAATACTCTTGCTTTAGCTTCTGGAGGAATAAACACAAAATCAGCAGATTTCTCCTCTTCCAAATCTATGTCACTTCTAGTCTTCATAGAAGAAAATTCTAGTTTCAGCTGTGGAAAGCAAAAAAAGCTGGATTAGAAATGAGACAGATTCAGGTGCAGGTGACAGAACTTCTCCAGCTCGGGTGCATTCATCCTCAGAGAACTCTCAAATAAGTAACTGTGGATCTTTCTGCATTAGCCTGCAGAAATCCCCCTGTAGGTGCTGGTTTACCTTATGACTGTTTCTTTTCCCCATCGCCCAAGGGAGAGATGCTGCAACCCTTCCTCTCTGCCATTATATGAACAGGAAAACTTCCGCACTTCCTTTAGTTTCTTGAAATTTAAAACCTCGACCCCACTCAAATGGCAGAAAAAATGTTGATATCCCTCAACAGATCTCCCAAGCTTCCTGTTCTGACATCTCCCAAGCTATCCTACCTTACAGATAACAAGAGAGAAGAAAAACTGCCTTTCTCTCTCTACAACTCTGACAGTGTTACTCGAATTAAGCTCTGAGCATGTGGCGCTGGTCTATGAAAACTGAACAAGCACCCCACCACTAAAGCTTGTCATGAGTTGTGCCTCTCACTGCAGCCTTCCAGGGCCCCTCAAACCTCAGCAGTCTCCAAACTTGCTACAGAATTTGATCAGAATTTACATGAACATGCTATAGAGCTTATATCTGAAAGAAAAGATTGAATACTGAAGTAATTAGATGACTCAATAACTTTAAGAATTTAAAACAGTATTAAATATCCAATTGCAGAAAAAAAATAGGGATCTGATTTGTTGT
>JAVCKT010024074.1:0-25175 GCA_032273925.1 Rhynchotus rufescens
TGAGATGGATGGATGGGTGGGTGGGTGGGTGGATGGATGGATGGATGTGGCCTGGGCAGGACCCATGCCCGCTCTGCAGAGGCAGCGAGCCCGTCACAGGTGGATTAAGCTGTCAGATCCTGCAGCCACTTAATAACCCTTAGGGGTTTGGCCGCCGTGAGGGCTCCCGGGCCTCGCCAGGGTTATTTGTGTGCACGTGCCGAGGGCTCGCCCGCGGGCTTTGGAGCGCGGGGCCAGCAGTTGCCCGGGCTCAGGCGGGAGGTGTGGGCACGCTCGGACGTGAGGGGCCAGGCAGGGGGTGCAGGAAGCCGGGCTGCTCCGCTCCCCTCAGCGCCGCTCCGCGCTCCCCTCGCCCGCGGGGCAGCTCGTCCCGGCCGGCACACCGAGTTCCGGGCGGCGCGGGGCGGACTGCAGCCCTTGCGCCGGGAGCCCTTCCTCGCGCCGCCCGCCTCGGCCCCGCGCGTTTCTCATTAACTCTTTGTCAAATCACCAGGAAGCCGCCTTAATTGCGGGCAGAGTGCTGGATTTATGAGTTCATCCAGGCTTCGTGTCTACACATTGACAGAGGTGTTTCTCGGGGTTTTTTTTTTTTTTTTTTATTCTGCATTTTGTGGCAGAATGGCCTTTCTGTTTCAGTTACTTCTGAAAGCCATAAATTGTAGCAGCCCCCCCTTGCCCTTTAGTTAAAAGAAACACAACAAAACTTCATGGCAACAGCTTATTGCTCTAAATCAGCTTGTGAGTCATTAAAGTAAAAAGAAAAAGAAAAAAAAAATCTCCCTCTAACTCCTGCCAACTCAAATTCGTGCATCAGCCAAACTGTCAAAGGCAGATCCTGCGACCATGGGATGAGAAGGTTTATTACACTTCCAGCTTCTGGGGAGAGACGCTGCAGCAGGAGGCGGCCGGGTCGCCGATGGCAGGCTCGCGCTTGCTGCGTTCGCCCCTGCGCGCTGGGAATCCATTAAGGGAGCTGACGACAGATCCCTGGGCACCGGAGCGCAGCGGCACCTCTGCCGAGGCCAAACGCTGGCCTCTGCCCATTGCAACGGGAAAGGAACGGCCCAGCAGAGCGCCCGCAAATTAGAGAGGCAGGAAACCTCAAATGATGTGCAAAAAAATTGTAGATGTTCGAATTTTTCCATAACTTTTGCTTCATAACTCAGCATTTTTGATGTTAATAAATTCTGAAGCGGAGTCTCTGCAAGATCAGTGAGCCTGTTGGGCTCGGATCCTGAAGGCTGTTCAGCAGAGAGCAGATGAAGCTGCAAAGTGAGTCCTGGAACATGACAACAATTTCCTGTTGGCTGGATAGGGATGAGTGTGAACCGCAGCCGAGCCAGCGCTCTGGGTCTGGGTCCAAAACGCGTGTCTCTGCAGCCGGGCAGTTTAAAGCCTTTCACTCCGAATGGACACAGAGGTGCATTGGCTTTAGCCACACAGGGAGGACGGGGGCTGGACTGGGAAAAGGCAGCAAAAAAGCTCTGGCCAGGCAGCTTCTCCACAGGCTCCCACCTGCGACCTCTGAAGTCCCTTCCCACGTCTCCCTTTTCCTTCTGCCTTTGGAGTTCCTCATCAAACCACTGGCCTCTCGTTGCTCGTCAGGCTTCTTCCAAAATACATAAACAGAACGAATGCTGCTGTGCGTTACGAAAACTAGACTTACGGCACAAAATCTGGGTTGTTATTGACAGTGCTGCACACAGGTGCTGTAAGGAAACTTCTGATTTTCCTCTGATCTAAACAGCCAGGAGATGCAGCAAATGAGTTTTTGATTTTTTTTGTGATTTTTTAAGTGAGAAGAAGAGGGCCTTAGAGATTGTTATGTGTGTGCATATGCTTGACAGGGGGAAAATACACCTCATGCTTTTGCTTTGTGCTCAGTGTTGGAGTTTACGGTATTTTTCAAGTCGCAATGTGACTTTCCTGCAGAGCACGAGCAGGGCGCGTGGGTGGGCAGTGCTGCTCTCGTCGGAGGTGAGAACCGCAGCGCTGCCGCCGCGAGGGCTGCGCTCTGCCGCGCGCCGCGGCCCCTGCTGCGCTGCTCCGCCTGGAGGCACCGCGTCCAGCACCCGCGCCCCGCCGCCGGCACATGGAAAAGCCCCGCAGCAAGCGAGCACTGAGGGTAAAAACACGCGCTTGCTATCCTTGGAGATACCATCTTCATTTCTCACTTCAGCTCTAGGGGAAAGTCCAATAAAACGTGTTTGCGAATGCTGGCGTTTTTATGCAACAGTTGTCACTCGGAGGCCACATTTATGAGACTGACCCATTCTGTATGGTTTTAGTTTTATACCCGTAACTAGTGAATACTGAATGCAATGACTAAGTAGTTAAACCCCTATCTACCACTGCCCTCCCTGCTGCTGGTTGTGGACATGCACTAAAAACAACCACAGTTAATCAGACAAAGATTGAAATTAGGAAGTGCGGTGTGCGGCGGCGTGGCGTCCAGGAGCAGTTTCCCACGTGCATGTCATTTACCTGCCAGTAAATCCCGGGATCAGGCCCCTCTGTGCCTGGAGTAGCTGGAATGCAGAGGAAGGGGCAGAGTTCCAGGGCAGACACGAGCCTGGGACTTGATCCTGCGTGAGGGGTCGTGAAGAAGGAGCCTTCGCTGCTACTGCTCCTTCTCCTCCTGCCTGTCAGCAGTTGTCCTCCTGTCGGTGATCTGCCCATCTCCTCTACTTCTGTAGCAGCTCTTTTGTTTTCCAGCTCTTCTGCTTTCAGAGGTTCCTTGTTGAAAACAAGAAAGGGATACTGTGCAGGCTGGAATAGTAATATGCAAAATGCAGTTCAATGGCAGTGCTGGCTCTGGCTCATCGTATTTTGGTTTATTTATGGAGCAGAGTAAGTGTGTGTGAAAAACAGGGGCTTAAGTTCCCAGGGTTTCACGAAACCTTTTTTTCTCAATATGATTTGTGAGATTTCACACCCCCAGTTTGGGTCTTAAAGCTCCACTCAGATAAAACCACTGAGTTTCAGGTGATTTCTAGCTAAGGCAGGACCTCAGGCTGAGGCAGAGCTGTCAAGCTTCATGCAGGGCCCTTGCAAAGCAGTTGGTGCATTGAGCTGAACTCTGCCTTTTCCAGGATGAGCTGGGGTGCCTCCAACCAGAACAGTTTAGAATATGGAAGAGAGACTGCCGTGTGGGATAGACTCATTTTGCAGTCCTGCAGTTTGTCTTCTCGTTTTCCAAGACCATCTTAATTTCCCTAATTGCTGCTCTAATCTACAGCCTAAATGGAGTGTTTGGAGAGGCTGAAGGCCCAAGAGCCGCTGCCCCACAGCCCTTACCTCGGGAGGACCTCAGGGTGATGGTAACTGGTGACTTCCCGGCCACAGTGTCACCCGCTTCGCCTGGGCACGGAGCGCAGCCGCGACGGCTTCACGCGCTGGCCACGGAAACCGCGAGCAGGGGGCAGGGCTAGACCCCAGCCCTTGGGTTAACCCTTTTCTCACACCTGGATTTTCCGTTTTTGTGAGGGATTTTTGTTGGGAAGGAGCGTCGCTTACCACGTTTATACCTCAAATGATAAAATATGGAGATGGAGCAGGTTAAGACAGATCTGTTCCGACCCTTGAAGCTGCTGTGGGCTTTGGGGCCACGCTTTCATCTCCATAGCACGGTGACTCCGAACCCGTCACCCATGGAGAGCCCAGGTCTGCGTCCATGGAAAGACCAGGGGCCCTGATCAGCCCTCAAGCTGATTTTAGTCTAATTGAATGTCTTTATTTGTTATACACACCATCAAGCTTTCTCCTTCCCCCTTGGATTCTGCACTGTGAATAATTCTCTTTTCTTTCTTCTTTCCGTATCTATGCGGAATTGGCATCAGATGACCCATTTTCCACCTCCTCTTCTTCTACAGATTGCTGATGACCTGGGGAATGAGAAGTTCTGTGTTGATGCCAGCCAGAGCGGAGGTGGGAACTGGCTGAAGTACATCCGCGTGGCCTGTTCCTGCGATGAGCAGAACCTCGCGGTGTGCCACGTTAACGAGCAGGTAACGAGGCGGGCCGGCACCAGCCTGCCCGGCCCATCGCACCCAAGGGGGATGAGGGAGGGCGACTGGGAGAAAAGCTGCAACATCCCAGGGAAACTTGCAGGGAGGCAGCACCCAGCGCATGGGTGCAGTTCTTTGCTTGCTGCTGCTCTAACTCCCTTGTTGCAGAGAGTTGGTTCGGGCTTCACTTGGCTGCCGAGGAGTCCGGCTGGTTCCGTGGGCTGCTGCCCAAGGAGGGAACGGGGTATGAATGTGCAGCAAACTGTGTGTTTGCAAAGCGCTGACTTCCCTCTTGTGGCAAAGCTTCCTGTGAAGGCTCCCAGTCTTTGCCAGCACAGTAAGGCCTTTGCATCTCTGCGCGCTAGTGAAGCTGGTGCAGGCAGGTGGAGCTGCCCAGCACCCAGCGCAGCCCGTCCCCTGGGGACACGGCGAGCGAGGGACACAGCCCCGGTGCTGCAGCTCGCTGCTGGGCCAGCAGAGCTGGCTAGGAAGGGCCCGGGAGGCACCGGGATGCGGCAGCGGGATGCAGCGCCGGGATGCGGTTCCGGGATATGGCACCGGGATGCGGCGCCGGCAGCAGGACCCTGGGCTTGGCACACGCAGCCCGAGGCCGGCGCGCACTGCACCTCCTCCTCATGGCACAAAGGATCTAATTACCAGCACTGGAATATCGGAGTCGTTCTGCAAACCGCAGCGGAGGGTAATAAGTCCCAGCCTAGAGTTATGCTAGGTATTTTGTCTGCAGTTTAGCTGGGTCTGTATCGTAGTGGCACCGAATGGAAGTGGCCGAGGGGAACATCCGCTGGGCAGCTCTGCTGCTGGGGTGGATAGGATGGTTTTCCCAAGAGAGGATGGCTTTTCCTAAGGGTCCAGGCTCTTGGGACCTGCTAGCCTTGATTCTTCCTGTGATGAGCGGGTTGTGAAACACAGATTGTGTTTATTAAGGCCAAAAGGAGAAACTTGTGTCCATGTTCTGGTGCCCCCAAAACTGAAGGAAGTTGATGCTGTTGGTGCCGGATGGGCAGCCTGATCTCAGGCTGCACGCTCAGGTTTTGTCTGCGTTTAAGAGAGGCCTGAGGCTGGGGGGTGGTTTGGGAGGCTGCTGAGAAAAAGCAATAAAACCCGAATAGGCATTTTATAGAAATGCCCGTGTGCAGATGTGGGTGTGTGGGAGAGGTATTACGTGGAATTAATAGGATTATGATAATGTTAGCCCAAAAGATGCGGTAAACTTTCCCCTCTGTGCAGATGATAGGGTACTGCGAGGATTAATTAGCTAATGTTTGTGAAGTTCTTTGAAGCTTGAAACCAAAAATGGGTTCAAGATGAGCAATGCAAGTTGGGAGTTTCACAGACCTCAAATTGAGCACAGTTCGAAGCCGAGTTCCTAGTTCAGCCCAGCTTTAATGAGCCTTAATGTCACTACCGGCCCGCAAGCAGGGGGCATATCTGCATAAACAAAGCAACGAGCGGAGGGAAAAATGTATTTCTAACAAAAGCATGCAAAAAATTCATCGCTGACCTGCAAGGCAGAGCGAATCTGAAGCCGACGCGTGTAAGCCGAGAAGGGCTCCGTGGCGCCAGAACACGGGTCCGTTTTGTAAACGTCTCAGTGCTGTTCTGCAAGTGTTTAGTAGCTGCACTGTGGCGGCCGAAGCGCGCCAGGGCTTTCCCCCGTGCCCGTGGCTGCGGGGCAGGGAGGCCGGCCAGGAGGCTCCTTTGGCTGCGCTCTTGGCCGCGTCCCGAGCCTCCCGAGCTTGGCGGGATGCTCTTTCCCGGGGCACCATCCTCCCCCTCGCCAATAGCAGTGTTTGGATTCGTGCACTGACTCCCACCAGGATGGAGGCAGTTCCCACTCTCTGCCCAGTGGTTCAGCTGCAGCTTTTGCCGTGTTGCCGGCCTGGTCCAGGCACTTGCTGCGCAGTTTCCATGTGTCCATGCATCCCGAGGACGCTTTTCCTCAGCCCGGACAGCGGCTCCGGTTGCTTTGTGCTCCACTCTCAGCAGCCTTGGCCCCGTGGGCGGCCGCGTCGCCGCTCCACATTCCCAGGCTCCGCATTCCCGGGCTCTGCATTCCCGGGCTCCGCGTTCCCGGGCTCCATATTCCCGGGCTCTTCCGTGCTCACTCCAAATGCACAGGCTGCAAAACGTGGGAGCCGGAGCTCGCTGCCGCTTGCAATGAATTTGTGTCCATAGAAATCCCAGAGCTGAGCTGCAGAGCAGCCCAAAAAGGAGAAAAGAGATTCCTGGGTTTTAGTTCCCTTTTCCTTTACCCTCCTATCTAGGATGTCGTCATTTTTAAGAAAATCCAGAAATGTGGCACTCAGTCCTCTGTGAGTTCTACTGCAGCCCAGTTACGTTGCTAACTATGCTGTGTTTAAATAAAAATAACTGTAGTTAGGAGGATGATTGTTTAATAATTAAAGGGGGCTCTTTTGTTGTGAGAGATAAGAAAAGATAACGTTTGGGATTTTTATGTAAAGAATGACATACATGATTTATAAATGTAAATGTTCTGATGGATTCAGTAATCTGATCTTTTCCAGGGCACAACAAATAGAAAGGAAACACAGCAGTCATTTTAATTAATTCAGACCCTCAGTAGCATGATTGCAAGATGAAGTTAATTATTATAATGAAATGTTTGATGAAATTAATGTGGCTCCAGCAGAATCCTGCCTTTCTCCAATAATTAATGAAGCTTGTTCCGTATTTCTCGAAAGGCTGTTGCAGAAATATTTTACATACAGTAATTATATAGATTATGATATACCAAAACAGTAGTGCTATAAAGCATTTAGTGTTACAGTTCAGAAGGGTTTTCAGTAACATTAAAATTAAGGAGTATCTGTGACCTAGGTATTCCTTATGGATTGTGTTTTAGTGCTAGTTTTCAATTACTGGCAGATAGAGAAATGTTAATTCAGAGCTGTTTTGGTTCTTACTTCTTTTGGGGAGTTGCAAGCAGCAGATATTATCCATTTGCATTTACTGAGTCCAGTGCATGAGCAGTGCTTATTATTAGTCCTTTTTTTTCTCTTTTTTTCCCTTTTGTTTTGTTTTCCTTTTTTTTTTCTTTTTTTCCATCTTTTTTTTCTGATGAATTTGCCATTAGACTCAGCAGGGTTTGAACTTGAGAAGAGTTTGAGTGAGGGAAGCAGCTTTGCCTCGGTGTGCAAGACAGGAAGAGGCAGAGGTACAAAAATATACGTACAAATAACTAGAGAAGGGAGAAATTCTCTGCCCCCGTTATCCGTGGGCTCCGCGGGAGTCCTGTGTCACACGTGCTGCCCTGGCCGCGCGGCTCCGCCTGGATCGGGCTGTGGCTGCGGGAGAAGCTGCGGCTGCAGCGGAGCCGAGCGGAGCGAGCGGAGCCCGGCCGGGGCGGCGGCGCCGCTGCGCGGTGGGAGCGCGCAGAGCAGCGCAGGGCAGCACAACGCGCTGCAGAGCGGAGCAGTGCAGGGCAACACGCTGCAGAGCGGAGCAGTGCAGAGCAGCACAACGCGCTGCAGAGCGGAGCAGTGCAGAGCAGCGCAGGGCAACACGCTGCAGAGCGGAGCAGTGAGAGCAGCGCAGGGCAATGCGCTGCAGAGCGGAGCAGTGCAGAGCAGTGCAGGGCAACGCGCGGCAGAGTGGAGCAGTGCAGAGCAGTGCAGGGCAATGCACTGCAGAGCAGAGCAGTGCAGGGCAGAGCAGTGCAGAGCAGCACAACATGCTGCAGAGTGGAGCAGTGCAAGGCAGCACAGCATAGTGCAGAACTGCACAATGCAGTGCGGTGCAGAGCTGTACAACGCAGTGCAGAGCAGCACAAGGCAGTACAACACAGTGCAGAGGTGCACACGGCAGCGCAGCGAGTGGGCAGCGAGCCGCGGTGAAGCCCGTGTCCCGCGGTGCCCGCAGCGAGCGCGACCCAAGGCGTTTATGTGAACGGGCCCTCTTGCATTGCCCCACGTACCTCGTGCACACAGGGTGCATGTTCTCACCCACGGGCACTCTACAAGGAAGGCAAAGCTGGGCCGGGGCAGCAGCAGCAACACGTTCATCTAAGCCAGCTTTGCTCCAGCCCGCCTTTGGGCTTCCCTGAGGGCAAAGAAGAGGAAGGTTTGGGTAGTTGGTGGGGGAAGCTGTTGCCACAAGCGCCCCCTTCATGTTCAGGCTGCACGAAGCCGGCACACGGCAGGGGCAGGAGGAGGACCCCCAGGAGCCCTCGACACCCCAGTGCTGTGACAGCCCCGCTCCTAGGTGACACGCGTCCACTTACGGGTAAAAGTGCAAAATGCCACTCTCTGCATGCTTAACGTGTCTCTCCCTTTGTGTTTCTGATCCCCAGATCTATTATAAGGTTATTAAGGAGATTGAGCCGGGAGAGGAGCTGTTGGCGTTCGTCAAGGAAGGAGGATATTCGCTCGGGAACATGGCACCCAGCGTGGAAGGTGAGGCCAGGGCCGGCGGCGCGAGCCCTGCTCTTCTGCCATAACTATGTTCTCATCTATCAGGTCTTCGTAAAGTGCTTGTTGCAAATATTGCTCTACCTAATTAATTGCTGACAATTGCATTAGTTCACCCAGACACCCTAATGTGAGTGTAAAATAAATACATTTATTGTCTTTCACCTGTACATGAATAAAATTTGCAGATTCGGATTTGCAGTGAAACCCTAAGGTGATATATAGGATTTTTTTTGAACTTAGTCTAAAATCTTTGTCTAAAAATGGATAGTTTGAGGATCAGGGCTGCTGGAGGCCCTGAAGGGCCATGTGTTGATGGGATGCTCGGGCCATGCAAGGCCTGCGGCCTCACCAAGGTGTGGAGTTTGCAATTATTTCTCCAGTGTTCTCCCAGGATCTTTGTAATTGTGTGGAGAACCACACACAGAAGTGAAGATACAAATCATTTCTGCATTCAAATGATTAGAATAACATATAGCTGCTTTAATATTGAGGAGAAATCAGAAAGAAAACTTCCACTGCTTTGCATTTGTTTGTAATTTGCTGTTTTTGGAATGAGCAGAAAGTGCCCCCTGTTACCTCTAACACTGCAGCTTTGTCACCATGTAACATTTATCTGTCTTCCAGGTTATGTCTAGAGGTTTTGCCACCAAATTGCTTTCAGATGATAATAGACCAACATTAAATATTTGACTTTTTAATACTTTCTACTTGCAGTAAAGCTATCTTCCTGCTGCCTCGCACCCCCTTTCGACTCTGAATTAGCAAGAGAGAGAATGCAAAATTGTTCCACACAAAGATAATTATCATAAAAATCTTTTATCCAGCCCCAGCCAAACACAGCAGACCCCTTATCACTGCAGGAATTTTGAGTAGGGCTCTTGAACTCCTTTGAGACTCGAGCCTGGTAGATTAGCATGTAGATGCCACATAATTGTGTTCCCCTTGGTTTCCCTGAAAGCTATTAGGCACTGATTTATTTTTCTGCTACATTCCTGCTTTGTCCTGAGTGTTACTGATGGAACTTAAGATAGACACATATAACCACAGATTTGACAAACAAGACATAGAGAACAAGGAGCAATTTTTTTTGTTAGCGGATTTTTCTTTTCTTTTCATCCCATTCTCCCTGCGAGGTGCTGAAGCACTAACCTTTTCTGAAGGGCAGCATTTTTAGGTGTTTTTTGCTGAAAGAAAGAACTTGAACAAATGGAAATTCCAGGCAGCGGGTACACGGAGCCAAGAAGCCCAGCGGGTCCCGGGACTGCGGTCGAGCAGGTGCCGCCTCTCGTGCTTGGGGCTGCTGGCCTTGGCGCGGAGCGCATGGGCGCTCCCTGCTCCCTGCTCCCTGTGCTGCTGGAGCTCCCGGAGGAACCAGGGAAGGAGCCGGGCTCCGGGCCCCACCCTGCCTGTGTTAGAGGTCGCTACTGCATCTGTGCAGAGGGAGCCCTGCCGGTGGGACGCACCGGGAGCCGGCAGAGCAGGATTGCTGCTGGTACCAGTGCAGCGGCTGGGGCAGCAGAGCGCTCCAAGCCCCGTGTCCAGCGAGAGGCTGCGGATGCCGGGAACGCTCCGGGCGCGCGGTAAGGGCTGAGCAGGGGAGAAGGCCACACGTCTGCTCGCCCAGGGAGGCCCCAGCTCCGCCACTGCCCTCCCCTTGGGCACAGCTCCTGGCGGGAAGATTTCCCCTCTTCCCCCTGCGCAGCTCCGTTTGCCGTGAGCTTTAGCCTGCCAGCGGCGTGGCGGGGCGGGCAGTGCTGGGCCAGGGCAGGGCCGCGCGCGGGACGGCGGCGGGCTGCGGCGGCGCCAGCCGCGGCTGCAGGAGCCCTCGCGCCGCGCTCCCTCGCAGGACCTGTTCCCTGGAACCTTTACAGCCCGAGCCCATTGTTTGACTTGGCTCCGTGGTCAGGATGCTGCCTTGTAAACTCAATAATAGCTGCCCTCTTTTTAATTTGTTTGACCTTGACTGCAGTAATTTATGATACACATTAGAT
The DNA here is from genome assembly GCA_032273925.1 of Rhynchotus rufescens. Lineage (NCBI taxonomy): Eukaryota > Metazoa > Chordata > Aves > Tinamiformes > Tinamidae > Rhynchotus > Rhynchotus rufescens. Next base: position 10,450 of record JAVCKT010024074.1, read on the forward strand.
CTCTTTTAAAAAAACACACACGACAACAAAGGCTCTGGCTCCCTTTCCTTGCTTCCCGGTCCTCAGTGCCCAACTCCTCCTGCCTGATTGTCACTGTGCTTGTGGCCTCGAGGCAGCTCAGGAAGGGCTGCTCTTGCAGAGGAGGCTCCCCAGTTTTGCACGGCCGGCAGCAGCAATTCCCCCTATCCGCACTGGGGCTGGCGCTGGGGCTGCCCTTTCCCTCCCCGCAGCCCCCTTGCTGGAGAAGCTTGCTGGTGTTTCTGCAGTCCTTGCTTCAAATAAACAAGCCAGTGGGCAAGGTGCCGTGCACCCGCTAGCCGGGCCCTGGCGCTCGAGCCCATCCTGTGGCTCCCGAGGTCTGGGCAGAGCCGGCGCAGGAGCAGGGCCGCTCCGGGAGAGCTGCTGCTCTCCTGCCCCTCTGACATGGTTTAATGCTCAAAGTGAAACCGTTTTGCTCGTTCAGCCGCCCCCGAGGCTTCGTTTCTCTCTCCTCTCACCTTGCTGACTTTTTCCCTTTTAGACCCTCACCTAAAAGGGTGTTAGGTGTTCTCAGCAAGCCCAATATCGGCAGGCTAACGAGGCCGCGCATGGCGCTCGCCCTGTGTGTCTGTTGCAGAGGAGCACACGTTCCGCTGCGAGGACTGCGACGAGCTCTTCCAGTCCAAGCTGGAGCTGCGGCGGCACAAGAAGTACGCGTGCGGCTCGGCTGGCTCGCTCTACGAGGCGCTCGGCGACGACATCAAGCAGGAGGGGCTGGCGGACGGCCACGTCTATGAGTGCAAGGACTGCGAGCGCATGTTCCCCAACAAGTACAGGTGAGGCGAGCGCCGGGCGCGCCCAGCCGCTCCGTGCTGGTGCCGGTGCTGGTGCCGGCGCCAGCTCCGGGCCAGGACGGCGCCGTGCGCCTCGTCAGCGCCCTCAGAAGAGTCATCCACCACCCTGCGTGGCCAGGGCTTTTGCAGCTCACGTGGCAAAAAATGCCCCGCTTCCCAAGTCCCCACCTTTCCAGGGCTTGGCAGAGGAAATAGGCTACTGTTCATATCATATTTTTATTTTCAATAATTATTCAGTTATTGTGAGGCCGCTCAAAATGAGAATTCAGTATTTTTTAAGAGGAGGAGCTATTTGTCCCGTTAAACATTAGCTGAAATTTCCATCTTTTAAGTAGAAAGTGGTGGTGTCGATTGCATCTTCAAAACAGAGATCTGTGAGATTTCTGTTTCGTTTGCACTGTGAGACGCTGATGGTCGAGTACCAGGAGCCAGCTTTAAAAATAGGTTTTGTTTTTCCTTTTTAAACATTTTAGGATTCTGTTTATTTGCCTCCTGCATCTTTAACATTTGAGCTGTTTTCAAGGTTTTCTCGACAATGCGAGGACTAGATTTTTATCTTTTTTACCAGAAACTGGAGTTCACACACCATCGCTTGCTCCCCCGAGTTAACTCCTTAAACAAGCAAACACAACAAGCCAGATTTGCGATGAAGCTGTGAGAGCTGGTGCTCCTGTAGCCCATAGCGCATAAGCAGAGCAAAAGCTGTGAGCTTGGCGCCGCTGTAAGGCCTGTTTTGCTCCCATTAAATATTCAGCACGCAGCCGCTGGGCGACGCGGTGGTTTGCAGTGAGCAGGACGGCCGCGCTCGCCGCTCTGCCCGGGCAGCTCCGGGCTCCCCGAGCCCTCTGCGCGCCGGTCGCTGCCTTCCCGGCGCTGAGAAACCCGCGGACACGTGCGAATAAATCCCGCCAGCACCGAGATGGCCGGCCCATTTTTCAGAAGTTAATGCAGATCAAATCAAGGGAGCCACTGGGGAACTGAGATTGAGCATTTAGCAGCTGACTAAATAAATAAATGTTTTGTTAATCCCAGTAGGTACTTCCCTCTAAACAGCTTATTAGTTTGTCCATTTTTGCTCTAAATAAACTCATAAATCACAGTTAACAGGCACATACTTTTATGTGTGCAAATATATATATATATATATATATATGAAAGGAATATATTTATATACATAAAAGTGTGTGTAGTGCCCGCTAAGGTGCAGCGGAGGTCGCTGGCCTCAGGGCTGGGTGGCTCATGGTGCTGCATGGTGGCTGCTCCTTTGTGTCAGCCTTGGGGGGGCTCCTTGTACCCCCGGGGCTCCTGTGGCGTTGCCTCCACTCCTCCGTCCTCCTCTGCTCCTCCTAAGGGTCGGGTTTTCAGTAGGAAAGGTGACAGCACCCCGCACAGGGAGCCAAGCGCCCCGGCAGCCGGGTGCGCCGCGGTGCGGGGTGCACCGTTCCCCTCGGCCCCGCTCAGCGCGTCTCTCCCCGCAGCCTGGAGCAGCACATGGTGATCCACACCGAGGAGCGCGAGTACAAGTGCGACCAGTGCCCCAAGGCCTTCAACTGGAAATCGAACCTCATCCGCCACCAGATGTCCCACGACAGCGGGAAGCGATTCGAATGTGAAAACTGCGTGAAGGTAGGATGAGGGCACAGCGACGGCGGCGCACCGGGCACGGCCGCCCCCGGGACAGCGCGAGGCCGGGACGCCACGTGTTCCCGAGCGCGGTGGCGGCAGGGAAGGGCTCTGGGGCGAGCTCTGCACCGGGCTGAGCCCCCTTCTCCGCGCCGCTTTGCTCAGCGTCCCTCACGGCGTCCTCTCTTCCAGGTGTTCACCGACCCCAGCAACCTGCAGCGGCACATCCGCTCGCAGCACGTCGGCGCGCGCGCCCACGCCTGCCCCGACTGCGGCAAGACCTTCGCCACCTCGTCCGGCCTCAAGCAGCACAAGCACATTCACAGCACTGTCAAACCTTTCATATGTAAGTTGTCACGGCCATCACGGGGCCCGGCTTTCGCTCTAATTGCACGTATCCTGCGGGGGCCCCCCAGCCCGAGCCGTCCCTCCGCCGGCAGCCGCTGTAATTTCATAGGTCAGAGCGCAGGATGAAATTCCGCAGCGGGTTTTTTTTTTTGCATGCTCCCTGTTTTTTCAGTAAACATTCGTGACAGTTTCTGACTTTCTTGACAAGTTAAAAGCTGAGTCTCTCAGCAGTCTTAGCGATGCCATTTTCTCATATCTTTCTCTTTTTTTTTCCATAATAATTTCTGAATGTTCACATTGGTGACATAAATAAATAGCTGACACCACCTGATTGAAATGTTTTTCAGGGATGCCTCAAATCATGGAGCTGTTGCAAAGAATTTTGAATAGTCAGAGAGGCTGCAAGAAGGTGTTTTTTAAGAAGAGTTTTTTTCTCTTTATTTACTTCTCTGTTTCATCTGGATAATGCTTGGAAGCCAATAAATAGCAGATTAGCTGTGTCCTTAGCACTCTCGCCAGTGGACGTTTCCAAATGAGCAGCATCCCTGGAGAGCCCTTCATCTCTTTTCTTGTCATTCCCCACGCTGTATATTTTTTTAATTGACACAGCAGCTATCGGGGGTTTGATAACCGCACAGAAAAGTGGACTGTGTCACAACAAAGCTGGAGAAACTTTAGGGACTGCTCACGACACTCTTCAAAAAGCGTAGTTAAAGCAGAGCACTGGGTCTGTGTTTGATTCCGGGCTTTGATGTTATGCTGAGGAAGCCACCGAACCCCCTTTTGCCCGTCGGGATAATGGGAACAGCATGCGGGAGTATCCTGGGAGACTCATTTCATTAACGTGTTCTGAGATAATCAGATGGGTGTCAGCAGAGGAAGAAAAAATACTCTTATTGCTCATTTTGATGCAATCTTTCATTTGATGACGGGCACATGAAAGAGATCATTTGAATCTCATAGCATTGCTGCAGCGAAATGAATGATTTCTCCTCATAATCTCCTCACTCTCACCTCATAAGAATTAGGGAGTTGTCAGTCTAAATCAGCGTGTAAAGCGGCTGGAGGCCGATGGTGCCCGGGCGCTCCGCTCCGTACCGCGCACACGCACGTGCGTTAGTATGGAACCCATTAGCAGCTTAGGGGGCCGCAGGCAGGGCTGTGCTCCAGAGCTGGACTTTCCTGCTCGGGAAAAAAGGTTTCAAAAATGTGTTTTACCTGGGTTCAAAGAACCCCAGAGCTGTGTCTTTGTATGTGCAGGACCCAGAACGGCAGGAGAGGACGTTGCACGCAGAGTTGCTAAGGCTTTGCATAGCTGCGTGGAGTTTTAAACAAAGAAAAGATCCCGTTGCTCTTGCTTTAGAGCGGCGAGGTGAGCGCTGCTTCCTGCAGCACGTCCCTAGGGAACTGGGTGTCCAGGGCTGTGGATCCACATGGATGCTGCAGCCTCTCTGCAGCGATGCAGAGTGGAAGATGGTGTTTGTGTTCTCCATGTCTTCTCAGCAGGGTTTGCTGCTTGGGGAGGGTGTAGTGTCTTCAGCTGCAGTGCTGAAGGCGCACAGAACAGAGAACCACAGGCACAGCGTTGCCGACGTCGCTGAACTTTCCTCATCTGCACTTGGAGTTCCAGGGAAAGGGCTTCTCCCTCGGGTTTCCAGAGCGGCCTGGGAAATAGTCTCTTGACTGTCTTTTAATACTTCATTACTGCTGTAAATCCTAAAGATGTAGGGGATAAAAAGATAAGAAATTTGGCCTTACATGTACCCATCAATAGAAACTGGGAGGGAGAAAGGAAGGAAGGAAGGCAGGAAGGAAGGAAGGAGCAATTCGTCATTGAGTCAGGGCTGGTGCTGGGAGATTTTGGATTTGACTCCTTGCTGAGCACGGCTCTGCCTCCCAACAATTCACTTTCCCTCTCTTTGTCTCCGTTTCCATGTTTTCCATGGCGGTAACAACAATTCTCCCATGAAAGAAGTGTGTTAATTTGTTGAGAAGTAGAGTTTATTCCTGTGTTGAAAGAGGCATCAGATAATAAAAAGTTACAGTGTTTTGGCTTATGGAAAAGTTTGGGTGGGATTTTTTTTCTTGCTTTGCTCTGCTCCTTCCAGCCTATAAAGTCTGTAAGTGAAAAAGGTTGTAACAAGTAACATTTTGAAAGCTTGGTATTTAGAGGTCATTAGCGAAAATGCTGATGGAGCATTAACTAAACATCACGGAGGTGTCTTACTAATTTAACGAATACAAAATCTCACCCCACTTGTAGCTGAGCTGAGCCCTGGCTGCTGAGGTATTTATAGAACATCCCTATGGAGCGGTTACTTACTATTAATGGCATTAAAGAAAGGGGGGGATTTGATGAAGTGAGGCAGAGTTCTTCTCCCTTCAGCCTTCAGTACCTCCAGCTATGCCAAGACTAGAGGGAGAGCAGACTAGCTAATATAAATAGATATTATCATTGAAATGCAGGGTTATTTAAAATCCTAAAAGTAGTTTGAGCAGGAGTAGCACGTTATGTCCTACCATAGAGAGATTCTCTGGCTCTAGGTTAATTTGAAAGGGAAAGGTGGTGTTTCCCTACCCATGCCAGCTGGGTAGCGCCAGGACCCAATGCATCATTCCTTGGTGCCAGCTGCTCCCGAGGCCCCAGCCAGCTCCCCGAGCATCGCTCCAGCATCCTGGGGGGAAGCTCCAGGACACATGTGGAAGCTGGTCTAGCGAAGAGCTTGGGCTGCTTTGCTCCCTTCCCTCTGTCCTTTTGGCCGGAGCTGGAGGCAGGCTGGAAGGGATGCGGGAAGAGAAGGGCACCCGCGAAGCCCCTCGTTGCTTCCATGCAATTTCCTGTTAATTTCATATTGCTTTTGTTGTTGGTTTCTGTTGATGCTTTAGGTGAGGTCTGTCACAAATCCTACACGCAGTTCTCCAACCTGTGCCGCCACAAGCGGATGCACGCGGACTGTCGCACGCAGATCAAATGCAAGGACTGTGGCCAGATGTTCAGCACTACCTCTTCTCTCAACAAGCACCGGCGCTTCTGCGAGGGCAAGAACCATTACAACCCAGGGGGCATTTTTGCCCCCGGCCTGCCCCTAACGCCCACCTCTATGATGGACAAATCCAAGCCCTCTCCCAACCTCAATCACTCCAGCCTGGGATTTAATGATTACTTTCCGTCCCGTCCGCACCCCGGGGCTCTTCCATTCACCCCTGCTCCCCCAGCGTTCCCTGCCCTCGCTCCAGGATTCCCAGGCATTTTCCCACCCTCTCTATACCCCAGGCCCCCTTTGTTGCCACCAACGCAACTGCTCAAAAGCCCCCTCAACCACACTCAAGACGCAAAGCTCCCGAGCCCCCTTGGGAACCCGGCGCTTCCTCTGATTTCTGCAGTGAGCAACAGCAACCAGGCCGCTCCAGGAGAGGAGAAGTGTGAAAGCAGCCTGGAAAACTCCTACCTGGAGAAGCTAAAAGCCAGGAACAGTGACATGTCAGATGGCAGTGACTTTGAGGATGTCAACACAACCACGGGCACAGATCTGGATACCACTACAGGCACCGGCTCTGACCTGGACAGTGACGCAGAGAGCGACAGGGACAAAGCAAAGGAGAAGAGCAAGCAGATGGAGAGCAAGGCGGATTTTGTCAGCAGTTCCGTGTCCGCGAGCTCCACTAACAACGCCAGCGAGATCCCACTCTTCTACTCCCAGCACTCCTTCTTTCCTCCGCCCGAGGAGCACCTGCTGCCCACCACGGGCGCAGCCAATGACTCTATCAAAGCGATTGCCTCCATCGCAGAGAAGTACTTTGGGCCTGGCTTTATGGGGATGCAGGAGAAGAAGATGGGTTCGCTCCCCTATCATTCCATGTTCCCCTTTCAGTTCCTCCCCAATTTTCCCCATTCCCTCTATCCGTTTACGGAGCGGACCCTCAATCACAACTTGCTGGTCAAGGCCGAACCAAAGTCACCCAGGGACCTCCACAAAGTAGGCAGCACCAGCTCAGAGTCCCCCTTCGATCTCACCACAAAGCCAAAAGAGATTAAGCCAATCTTGCCACCACCCAAGGTCCTGCCAGCCCCGGCCTCAGGGGAGGAGCAGCCGCTGGATCTGAGCATCGGCAACCGCATCCGAGCCAGCCAGAACGGAGGAAGAGAGCCCCGGAAAAACCACGTTTATGGGGAGAGGAAGCTAATGGCCAATGAAGTCCTCCCCAAGATTTCTCAGTCTCAGCTGCCGCAGCAACCATCCCTGCATTATGCCAAGCCATCACCCTTTTTCATGGACCCCATTTACAGGTATTAACATATCCTGCCTTAATCATTTCCTCTGACAAGCTGATTTTGTAGCTGGCATGCAGAACTTGAGGCAGATGGGGGTTTGGGTTGTTCAGAAAGGGCCGGGAAGGTCTGGTGCAGGTGCTTGTCTCCTTTGTCCAGCAGAGGAGCTTTCTGAATTGAAAGCGCTGAATAATTGGAAGGAGTAATCATAGTCAATACATATATATATATATATAAAATGTAGCTTTAATTTGATGAAGAAGAAGCTTGGCCTATTGAAGGCCTCTCTCAGGAGCTCCTGCTAAGATGGCAGTTGTGCGGGGGACATTCCAGAGGGCTTGATTGGATAAGGACACGGAGTTCAGGTGCCGCAGGCCCCTTGCGCTCGCGCCTTGGGAATGAGTCAGGAGCCCCAGGAGCCAGAAACGCTGCCCTCCCACTGACTCGCTCAGTGGCTTCAGGAGCCGCTTCTCCGTTTGCTTCTCCTCCCCTCCTTCCTTCCTTTCTAACCCCTTTTCTTAGAGTTCTGCAGTTTATGGGAAGTGCTGTTCTGCAGCTGCTCTTGTGCTGCTGAAAGATTTTTAAGTCAGGTGTAACGAGTGCCACGTAAATACATCGTAGCTTCTTATCGAGGTCTCTTCCATGGGCGTTTCTTGCCAAGTTAGTGTTCCTAGAAGATACCGAGGGTTTTCGAGTTCACTTTGAATGGATGCATTTTGAGGAAGGCCAGATTTATGCCTCACCTCTAGAATAAACTGAATGTGGAAGGTAGGTGTAGAGCAGAGAAGTGAGGTTAACCAAAGTATCGGTTAAACTGCCAGAGAGGGTGAATTCAGAAGAAAATGTAAGAGCATGGTTTGATTCTTCTGTTATTTTAAAGCTTTTTATAAATCCTGTTTCTAAAGGAAAATTATTTTAAGAAGAGGGAGGTTGAGGTCACGTATTACCCAGGCTGGCACCAGCTCTGCCATCTCCCTGCCGCCAAGGAGAGGAACCTGCCCAGAGCCAATATCGTTTGCAAAGCGCAGGGAAGACTGATGTCCCAGACAAGGGTGGTTTAGACATTGACACGGCAATTAATTCTCTCCTGGGATACAGGGACTGCTTAATAACCGTCGGTTTCAGTGTGCAGGTTTGGCCCAGAGGAGCCGAGCGGGCTCCCAGCTCCTGCACCTGATTGAACAGTCAGTTCCTGGAAGTTAATGGTTTGTTCTTGCATTACTTAAGCGCAACGCGGATCGAGCAGGGCTGGATAGACGAGGTCAGCGGTGTCGAGCTGCGATCCAGCCCCTTGCAAGGCATGGGATGTGCTGGAGAGCCTCGTAATTCCGTAATGCCGGGCGGGCTGGAGTCACCCCGGAGCAGCGGTGTCCGCACGGGATGGTTCGGGATCAGGGGCGCAGCGAGGCCGAGCAGCGGGACGGCACCTGTGCCGCGGCCGCACTGCAGCGGCTCGTAGCTGTGGGACAACGTGATGCCAGCGGGCGCGGGCCGCAGGGCTGTCAGCGGGCGCGAGCATCAGCGAGGATCAGCGCTGCCGCCGCTCTGCCCGCTGCCCTGCCTGCCGGCTGGGATGGGAACGGCCGCACCACGGCCTGCGGCGTGGAATAGGTCCTGCGCGCCGGCCGTCGCCCTCACTGTGCCGTGGAAACACACGGAATGTGAACAGGCCGGTGCTTACTTCTGTAGAAAAAGCACTTCTGGGAAGAAATAAATAAAGGGGATAGAGAGGCAAGGGCTTGGAGGTAGGATTCTGCCACCTCTGGGCATTCTCAGCAGCGATGTTAGAATAACATGGGCTGCAAAAGCAGCTGCCAATTAAAATAGCAGCCTCGGGAAAACCATAAAGGTCCAGGAGACAGATGAAGTGAAGGAGGAGGGCATCGCTTGCTGCATTCCATGGGGTGCATATAGTTTTAGTAATGCATTAAAATAGAAAGTCGGTGGTGGAGTCTCTTGCAAATCGGCCTTCTGATGTAATGGACCAAACAGCAGAGCTTCCAAGTCTCAGCTTAAAAAATATGGAAATATTTTGTTTCTAAACTTCTCTTTATCAGACTCTCTCACATCATTTGGCTCCTTCATTTTTCTCCCAAAGGCCACTTAAATCCTTGACATTTTCTCCCGGTGATATAATTTAATGCAGCCAGACAGCCTGAAATCAGTGCAGTTTTTAGCTCGGCCTTGTTAAGGTAACGTTCTCAGGCCCTGGGCTGACAAGATCCGCGTAAGCCCCTAGTCAGCGCGGAGCTCAGTTCTGACGAGGCGCCCGGCGCATTGCCCTGCGCTCCCCGCGTGTCCCGCATGGATGGATCCTCCCCTCCGGAGCACGAGGAAGCTGGTGAAGCTGCAGCGGTGCCAGGGACGCTGCTGCATGGGGCAGCGCCAGCCCCGGGGTGCGTCACGGGGCGCGGAGCCTCGTGCGTCGCTGCCTGCGCTCGCACCCTGCGTCCGGGGCAAGCTTAGTTTCACACATGGGCTTTTTTGAAAGCGCGTGCCCATAAAAGCACATGCCTTCCAAAGCGCGATAATTACGACTGCATTTCAGATCCAGGTCTTTTTTTCTCCTCTGCTGAGGAGAATTAAATGCAGATTAAGTACAGTTCGCTAAATAGCACTCGGCAGGACTCTTTCTTTAAACTCCTTTCGTAATTTGATCCACACACCAATCAACTGAAATGCAGCAAAATAATTTGCTCTCACTTACTCTGCACTAATGTAGTTAAATTTCTATTGGGTTTCTACAGGTGAGACAGACTGTTCCAGTAATTCAGAGATGCTGCTGCATTTACTGGGATTATTTTTGTGACACCTTTTCTGAGAGGACATTGCAGTTTCTCATCCTCAGTAGTGGTTCCTTGCCATGGTTCCCCTGCAAGAAGAAAACTTTGCGAAAGCAAGACAATATTTTCAAAAATAGGGGCCTAAATTTAGAATTATCTGTCCATAGTAAGGTGCTCAAGTGTGGGATATATAACAGTGCTGAGTGACACTGGAAGAACTCGTACACCTAAGTCACTTTGCAATCTCCCATCAGCTCCTCACCTGTGAGGTCAGTATATAACCCATGAGGTCTGTATATACCTCCTGAGGTTGCAATATAAGCTAGGAGGTCTGTATATAACCGTGAGGTCAGTGTATAACCTGTGAGGTCTGCAGATAACCTGTGAGGTATGTAACCCTCTGTGTTGTTGTCCAGCAGGGTGGAGAAGCGGAAGGTGACTGACCCTGTGGGGGCCCTAAAGGAGAAGTACCTGCGACCCTCCCCGCTGCTTTTTCACCCCCAGGTAAAGCAGTGAAGTTTTAATGCAAGGTGTGGTTGAATGCGGGAAGCTCGAGCTGTGGGTGTGCAAACCCGAGCCCTGCCTTGGACCTTTCCTGCTCCTTTGCACCATGTAGAAAGTGACCATTGTGTCTCCCGCCTTGCAGAGCTCCTGCCAGCCCGGGGAGTTTTGCTCCCGCTGTGTCGCCGTCAGGTCGGGGCTGCGGCAGAGCGGTGGGAAAGGCTGCTGGGCAGCGTTCCCAGCTGGAATGGGAGCAGGAGCGCAGGCAAGAGGGCCGCAGCAGCAGCTCCCGCTGCCGTGCCGGGCTGGTGGCCCTGCCGTGCCGCGGGTGGCCGGCCCCGCTGCCGCGGCTCCCGGGAAGGCAGCCCAGCGTGGGGCTCCCTGCCGCTGCCCGGCCGCGCTGCCGGCCCACGGTGCTTCCCAGCCCTGCGCCAGGGCAGCTCTGTGGGAGCGGCGTGCCAGCGCCTTTCCCGGCTAAACTTAGTTCCTCCATTGTTCAGCGCCGGCCCCAGAGCTTGGCTAACAACTTCCCGCGATTTTGCCCCGCGCTGGCTGCGGGCGGCGCGGCCGGGCCCGCCACATCCTGCGTTTGTGTGTGGAGCGCGCGGGGCACCGGCGCCGGGAGCAAAGCTGTGGGCCGGGGCCGGCCGCGGGCCGAGCTGCGCCGCAGAGCCCCGGCTCACCGGGCTGGCTGCTTGGCAGCGGCCAGGAGCCTCCCGCCAAGGGGCCGGGCATTTATTAATGGGGAGCGGGGCTTGCTCCTCTTTCTAATGGCTCATGAATGGTTGTCAGCCATCCACCATTTAGGCTACTTTTTATCTATGAATAGACTTAATATATAAATATTTATTCATATAGTTAATACATAAATATTTATATATTAAGACTATATAAATATATAAATATTTATATATTAAGTCTATTCATAGATAAAAAGTATAAATTATTAATAAACATTAATATATAAGTATTTCTATATTAATATTTTATATTAATATATTTAATTTATATTTATTTAATATATTTTTATGTATTTTATATGTCTATAAGAATTTATAAAATAAGTAATAAAACCAGATAAATTTCTATTAATTAAGGCAACTTTTTTTATAGTCACACACTTTAAACAGTGTCTTGGCGCTCTTCTCCCCCGGGAGCCCCGTTTGGTAAAGTGCAAGCGTGCAGGAGGGCAGCCCTTGGTGGCAGCCGAGCATCCCAGCTTGATCTCCGGCTTCCTAGCGCCGTCCGGCCGCTCCGCTCCGGCCTCGCCGTGCAGTGGGGCCGCTCGGGCCTGGCGCTCAGTGCTTGGCTTTGCCGGCTGCTTTTACCTGGTTTCCCTTAGCCTGGGAGCCTCTGGCTGTCCCGCAGCTGCAGGGAGTGATCTGGGTGCGGGGACGCGGGCGGCCGTGAGCAGCAGGCGCGGGCCGCGCCGTGCCCGGGGCGCCGCTGCTCCTCTCCCGCGGCTCGTGACGCGCGCCCTCTCCCTGTGCTGCCAGATGTCAGCCATAGAGACCATGACGGAGAAGCTGGAGAGCTTCGCGGCCATGAAGGCGGAGGGCGGCGCGTCGCTGCAGCCGCTGCCGCATCACCCCTTCACCTTCCGATCGCCGCCGCCCACGCTCTCCGACCCCATCCTGCGCAAGGGCAAGGAGCGCTACACGTGCAGGTAGGGCCGGAGCGGAGCGGAGCGGCGCCCCGCCAGGCGCGGGGACAAACAAGCAGCCAGGGAACCAGGACAGAGCTCTCGGATGACTAATTCGCTCGGAAATAGCTTGTTTTGTCTGGGGGGAAGTCAACATCTTCTATTTTCTTTGTATTTTTTAATAGCCTTGGGAGCAGATCTGGAGATTCTCAAGCAAACTGATCTTTCAAGCCAAGCCTTGTGTGTGATAGCAAAGGCCACAGTTTCCAGTGCAAGTGCATTGCCGTCTCAGCTGTGCAAAACAGCGGCTTTAAGAACAGCTAACCAGCATTTCAGTTAACCAGTTAACAGTTAACTGTTAACCAGTATTTCAAACACAGTTGCCTCCACAGAAATACTTGTTTATCCGCTGCAGCTATCAAACTTCATATCAGAGCATCTCTCCCAGATGGTTAAAACCTGTATCTGCTTATGAAGTTTTACCTCCAAATTGGTATTTCTTATGGAACGGAGTTCCCCTCTTATTCTGCTGATAGATTCCCTTATTCTAAGCAGACGGTCAGGCTCAAGGCAGCACATGCTGATAACAGCAATGCAGTGCTGCAGCATTTGTCCAGAAGAAAGCACTACAGATTGTAAGAAGGATGATCAAGTCGCTTATGGACGATAAGTGACTGGCTAGGAATATCAGAGGTCTATAAACATCTCAAGAGAGGGAGAACATGAACAGGCAGTGATTGGACACTATTCAACCTGATGCAAGAATGAGGTGCATTCAAAAGGCACCTGGAAAAATAGATGGAAGAAACTTAGCCAAAGGTCACTGAGCACAAAGATTCATTGTTAGTCCAGGAGGATCTTTAGCTTCATTTTATTGAGAACTGGGAGATACATTGGGGATGCATCACCTCACTATTACTGCATTCCCCAGTACTTCTTATGCCTCCAGGATAAGCTACTAAAGTCAGGCAGACTTTTGGTCTGAGTGAACTGTTCTTTTGATGGGTTGTGTTTTTCCTTTACCCCCTTTTCCCAGTGTTGCAGCACAGTGCCCTGTGGTGCACAGGGATGCCCAGGGCCGCACCGCGTGGCTCCCGGCACGCCGGGGGGGATGTAATTCTGCCCCTTGTTAGCTCCACATCTGCCCTCCGCTACCTCGGCGGCTGCCAGCGCACAAAGCGCTGTGCTGATGCGGGTGCCCAGCTGGGTGAGGAGGGCCGAGCAGCGGGCGCTGCGGCGTGTGCAGACGCTCTCCCGCGGCAGGACTGACGGCTCCTTTGCCTTTCGTTCCCCAGGTACTGCGGAAAGATCTTCCCGCGCTCGGCCAACCTGACCCGGCACCTGCGGACACACACTGGCGAGCAGCCCTACAGGTGAGGTTGTCCCCCGGGGACTCCCCCAGGAGTGCTGCCCCCTGCTCACTCGCCGCTCTGTTGGTTTATTGCTCTCTGTAAAGTTGTGCCAACAAAGTACTGCAATCCTGTAGCATTACATGTAATGATTCAGAGGATTGTATATTGTGTGTACCAGCCAAAAATAATCAGACTTGGCAGCTTCCAGAGAGACACTTAACTTATATTTAGATGTATTCTGGCGAATGAGTGGTCTGATTTTCGGTGTTGTTTAACACTCACATTAACCATTCGTCTCAAGGACAACTGAAGGTGCTGAATGTCTCTGAAAATGGGGCTGTTTTGAAGGGCTTGCCAGTGAATTAACTGCTGCGTAAAAGCTGGATCCTTTTTTCTTTTCCTAATGCACATCAGAAGCCTCTGGAGTAAGGGATCAAAGAAGCCCTGTCATGCATTGGTTTTGAAATCTAAACTGGGGAGCGCATCGCGTGGCAGAGCTTAGGAGGGGGATCGGAGGAAGGGGAATCAGCTCGGATGCTAAAGCTGAGGGCCTGGCCTGCTGTCTCCTGTGATCGTGGGAATGAAGAGGTCACATCTGGGGGTTCACTTGTGCTTGTGTGGACACAGAAGGGCACCAGAGCAGCTTGTCCCTCCCTCCAGACAAAACCCTGCGTGCAGCCCCCGCTCAAGAACGCTGCGCACGGAAGCCATGGATTCCCATAAAGGGGCTTCTGTAAAAGCAAGTGCTTTAAATTGCCATAAAACTCGTGAGAAAATATGGCTGGGTAGCTACATATATACAGAGAAACATTTTTCATTGAAGACAAAATGGGTATTTTGGAGTCCACTATTTTTTCTTTTTGGTTTCCAGTCAGTTTCAAAAAAACTTGAGCAAAAATGCTCTGCCTCATTTCTTTCCAGAATAGGTACCTACATAAGACAAATTGAATGAATGATATATGAAGACTTCGATGAAAATCAGGCATGGTGTTTTCCATAATACAGACAAGTGTTTTGTACAATGTCAAACAATAGTAACAAGTCAAGCAATTGCATTTTTGGTAGCTAGTATTATGGTATTTCTGCACGCAGACATAAGCTCTCAACAAAGCTAATATGTAATAGCTATTATATAAAGAGAAACACAAACAAATTTATGAGCATTAAAAGGCCAGATGGTCAAATCTATGGATTTTTTATGCCCAGTTTAAATTAAGAAGCTACTTTCTCCCGCATTTAAATCCCTGGTACATAAAGTCGTGTTTTTTGTTTGTTTTTTGCTTTTTTTTTTTTTAAATACTGCATTGTATCTTCTTTCCTAAAATTAAAGCTGATTACTTCTTATTCTACCCTCAGAGAATACAGAAAAAAAGA
>JAVCKT010024075.1:27634-37975 GCA_032273925.1 Rhynchotus rufescens
GGCGCGCCCTGGCAACGCGGCGCCATGGCAACGCGGCGCCTGGCAACGCGCGCGCGCCCTGGAGACGCGGCCTAGCGCGGGCCGCGCCGCCTGGGCCGGGGGGATTCCCTTGGTTCACAGTCCTGCCTCCAAAGTGGGGTGCGCGCCGCGCACTCCCTACCAGAAATACAAATGTCATCTCCATTTTAAATTTTAAATAAGTTGAAAGCTGCTGGATTTGGACAGAAAATGGAGTTATCCCTGTGTCTGCAACACTTCAGGAGGGGATGACTCTTCTCAAAACTCTAAATGCAAAAACCTGTCAAGCAGCGTGCAAGCGGAGTTCAAAAGGGGTGTACGAAACACTTGGCCTTTATGATGCTAATATATTTAGCTTTTGGGGGCTAATCATTCATTTTAATCCCTTTTGCAGCACCTGAGTCTCCTTTCACCTGCAGATACAGCCTTAAAAATCATCATTACATCAATAAAATTGATGAAAAAAAACAGATCTGGGAGCAGATGCAGGCACTTGGCCTGCTCTTTCCTGGGTACTCCCTTCCTTCTCGGCCACTAATACCTAACATGCTTGCCTTGCACATCCTTTACATCCATATTCACAGCTGTAATTCCCATAGCTCCCCCTATTAGATCCAAGTTCTGTTTTCCCCTATTTTTCCCATATATTATAAGCAAGAAAAAAAAGGAGATGGTTACAAAAGAGGAGTCCAAGAGCATCAAAGAACTGGAAAATTAGCACCTGCTAATTAGGAATTGAAAATCTGCAGCACTTAAGATATTTTAGAGTGCATTTTATTCCAAAGAAGAATTGTTAAGTGTGTGAGCATGAAAAAGATGGATTACAGGAAAATTAAATGTAGGCTTTAACTGAGAAATAATCATTTTCTATGAAAGATAATGACTCCTCTGGAGGCTAGTATCAAGATTTATTGACCCAGGAGGTTAATATTGATCAAAACCAAGGCAAACAAAATATTAGACCTTGAAGTAGAGTAATCTCGATATTGAAGTCTTGCCACTGCCCAAACAGGTCAATATATCTGTGTGCCAGAATCTAAGGATTTGAACACATCATGGTGGAGGATATTAAATATTTCTGACACATTCTGGGTAAACGCTTTCTATTCTCATCAGCTGTCATTACTTTATAGCTGTGTCCTTCTGTATATGGCCATCTTGCAAAGATCCAGGTTTCACTCACAAACCTGATTGCAAATATGATGGTTATTCTTCCTCAAGTGTAACACCCAGAGTAACATAAGGCTCCACACTGGGAAAAAAAGCAAGCCCTTCATCAACTCGCTCACATGTATAAATGATTTTTTTTAATAGCTCTCATTCTAAATATAAGAACGATGCTGATAATGCTGGTATGAAGCTCTACTGACAGCAAACTGTGAAAAAATGTAGAGCTTCAATATATAGACTTGTCTCACTATCCAAAAATTTGTCTACAAGTCTGGAATGAAAAAGAAATTGAATTAAATTCTACCATGAGGTGACAAAAAGAAAATCTTTATCTTAGAACAAATAACATATCTGGTCTAATTAATCAATGAGGATAAGAGGAAGAGGGAGATAATTCTCATCCCCTTATGCAACTTATGTTATGCAGTTATAAGGATCCTCTTCTGCAGGGCACATGTCAGAAATTAAAATAAGGACTAAAAACATGAAAATAGCGTAGAAGATAAGATTTAAGCTTCTCAGGCTAGGATTTGCCTTTTGATGTCTGCTCATACAGTAACTAGCAAAAGGGAGATTTTAGTGTCCCTACAAGTTACTAGAATTTATAGACAGTAGAAGTGTGTACAACATAGTCCGAAATCAATGGGAATTTCAGCAAAAATAGAAAAAGATACATTTATTTATTCAGAGAACAAACAATTCCATATGAAAATAGTTTTGAACCCTCATTATTTAAAAATAGAAACTACAAATGAGTTTATATTCTGCTTTTTTCTACCAAAACCAGATTTCATGTTATTTTAAATACAAATATTTACGTTTATATATTTCCCTGCTCTTATTTCATTTGAAAGATGCCCTGATTGAGCTTGATTTCAATAAATAGAATTTACTTAAATATAAGTATTCAGTATAATTCAGTATATAATATCAGCAAGATAAATATTTGCATATTATTAGAACACTATTAAATATAGATTTCTCACTGGTCTTCTCAATGCAAAATACGTGGGATCACTGGGAGGCACAATGAAAAGCAAGGATGATCAAAGAACTTTCATGTTATCTTGCTAAAACCTTAATTTCTCCAATTTTCTAATACAAAATAATTCTGTTTACTTTTTTCCTCCAATAAAATAATGGCATCCTTATGACATCTAAACATACGAATTCAAGGACTCATGAACTGAATGTTAAAGAACTTGAATGTTTCGATAAATATACATACATATTTAGAATTTGGAAATTCATAAAACTAGTATTACTAATAGGAAAGCGCCCCATTTAAAGCGCATCATATTAGTATGTGTCTGTTTAGAACAGAAACTCTAGATCTGGATCCTGCCAGGCTGTTTTAAGGACATTGTTGGTGCAGAAAAGGGGCTAAACCTGAGAAATACATTCTATCTGCATAAGCTTCCTTTCATTGTAAACATGGACATATAACTTAGCCTGAGGGCATGCTGGTATTGGGGATATGTGCCGAGGATGCAGTTCAAAATTAAAATTTGTAATTTTGCATTTCTTTTGCCTTAAAAGCCACAAAGATTAAAATTTCACCACTAGGGCCTTTTAGCCAATCCTTCTAATCACAGCCTCGCCTCAGACAGATCTTATTAAGAACTCTGATTGTGTCAAGGATCAAGCTATCAAATATGTCTTCAGTTACTCTCATCTTCACAGTTAATTCATCATCATCATAGTAGGTCCACTGAGGTTCTTCTTTGTGCAGCTCTTGAATCTAAAATATAATGCGGATATGAATGTTTAACTTCAGGAATAAGAGCATAATCAGTTCTGCAAGGTACAAGAAGCTGTAAGCCCTATCCAACAGCTTCATACATGCATCAATTCAATGTCAAAACCAAAATAAAAATAGCTACCTCCTTTTCTAATAAAGCCCACTTAAACCACTCATAAGAATTAACAGTGGTTTATTATTGCAAACATACTGAAAAGGAAAAAAATGACTTGAATCTGAAGTTTTGACTCTTGTATTGAAAAGCGAATAAAGCTCCACTTGGATGTCTGCTTACCAGGATGAGGTCCACTCTGTCTCTCTTACAGTTTCCATACTTGGTCATATTAAGGAATTTTCTTTTCATTTCTATGTCGTTCTTTTCCAAGTTCATTATTTTAATAATTTCACCCTGAACAAATGTCTACAAAATAAAAAAGGCTGAAAAGAATGGTTCTCATAGGAAATCTGTCATTGTGAAAGTTGCAAATGACAGACATGGTGCCGTTTGAACATCCAGCTTCGGATCTAGAGATATCCCAAAGTTTAGGGAGCTGATTTAGAGGTAGCTGGTTAATAGACATCAATACATTTTAAATATAAGATTTTCATAGCCTGGAAGGCTTAGAAGCCCCATTCCCACTCCCCTACAGAATTTCATGCACTTGGCATATTTAGACTAACTTGGTCTACATTTAAGCATTTCTCAACAATGCTGTTTCTTCTCACATCATCTCAGTTGCACTGCCATACCCCTCCCAGTTTTCACGTCCTTGCCATTTTGCCATTGCAATCTCTTCTCTCTTCATCGACTCTCATTACTGTGCACTCTACACTTCCAGAATGTACCTTGACCTCATTGACATCTGTTCTTCCACCTAGACGCCTGGAACAGCAAGATCTCAAATTTTCTTTCCGCCATGGAAATGTATTTGGATTTACAGCTGCGTGATATTCTGCACAGAGCAACTCATAGGTCAAATCAAATATAATCTGTGGCAAAAGGAAAACATAACACCAAAATAAAACAAAATCTTTCTCAAAAGTTTTCTTAGTGCTTCTGGAAGAACTCAAACTGGTGACAACAGAGATTAATAATAATAGTTTAGTGCTCTAGAAATACCTGATTATACATCCTCTTGCTTTCCATTTCCAAATCGTTCTCTGAGAAGTCATCACACTCAAAATGCTTTGGCACACTGATTTTCCTGCAATTTGAATGCATGTTTTCTGGAGTCCATAATTCTTCTACAGCCCGAGCAGACAATTTCTTCACATATGAACTGTGATGTGGTACCACAAGAGGAACCTCCACGGTTTTCTTCCAAGGAGCTGAGTGCCACTGATCTAATTTGTACAAGTATTGCTTTTGTGTTTGTCTCTCCAGAGTACATTGGTCAGAATTAGGCTGATCAAAATCTTCAGAGCTTCCAAAAACACCAGCATCAAGGAGTTTTATAAGGAACTTGAGTAGGGAGAAAAAGACAGATGACAATATTCCATATTTTACATGATTTTTAGAAGTATTAAAATGCTTAGCAGCTGATTTATGGTTACAGTTAAAGGAATAAGAATACTTTACTCATGGTCCTCAAAGAAAGGACTACTGATGAGTCAGGAAAAAGCCTACTTTAATTGTATTTGGCAGAATTGAGAATTAGAATTTAAAATTTGAGTTCCATGATAATTTTGGACATTTTTTAATATTTTAATTTTGAATTGGGAAAATTCCCTTCCACCCCCAAACAAAACTTTTTCCTGTATTTGGTAGTACTTCCTGATGGACTCCTGAGGATGTAAAAGTTGGACCTTCTGGGAATTCTGTATTTGAGGGGTGGGTCAAATTAAGGAACAATCTGTTTCCAGATGTTGACATGATGATGATAAACAACTGAACAGCACAAATGGTTGCTTGTGTTGACCCAACTGCAGGTCTGACACTCAAGTACACAAACACTTCCCCACTCTACTTACTGGCAAAGGGGCTGGAGAAGTATCTGAAAATGAATGAAATATCCTGTCTGCCTTTTCTCCATGTTTTCTTTTAATCTTCTTATATTCTTTAACTGCATCGTCCACGAATTTAGCTACAATTCTTTCCGCTACTGTGTGACAACCGTGGATGCTAAGCATATCAAAATCACACAGTAAAATCTCAGAAACCTTTGCTGATGGTTCAGATAAATTATCAGCTGGATTTTCTTTGAAGAGAGATTCTTTCTGCTTATCTTCTTGTCGTGGGCCTTTGCTATAATTCATCACCTCTTTTTCAAAGGCACTTTTATGTTTATGTTGAGCTGTTTCAGAAAATGCAATTAAAGTGTCAAACAGAAGTTTTTTACTGAGTTCACTTGCGATATCATCAGCAAGTTTATTTCTTTTCTGATCTTCTACTGAGCAACAAATATTTCTGCTTGTGTTTCCCTCATCTCTGCGATTGGCCTTATTTTCCATTGGAAGGACATCTGCAAGGATCCCTCGTTTTATTTGGCCCAGCTCTGCTGTTTCTTTATCTGATTGCAAGCACATTAAATTGTTTTGACACAGGAATTTATTACTCTTGCACTGACCATAACTTGGAGGTTTTTGCCCCATTCCAGACAGCAAGGCAAGCTGTAACCCAGACTGTTTTTCTTTCACTTCTGATCCTTCTACACTGTTTGTGTCTTCAGCTTTCTGCTCTGCAAACCCTGCTCCCTTCTTTTCATCTTCAGCGTATTTGCAGTCTCCTGGGAAAGATTCATCACCAGAGAAGGAGTCGTCATCTTCTGTGTAACTGGGACCACTTTCATACCCCTCTAGCAAGTGTGAGATTTGATCAGGTCTCACAAAGATGCCACAATTCTGAGCACACTCAAAATACTTCACTCCTTGGTAGGTTCCCGCGTTGTCCCCTTCTGCTTTGTCCAGCGCAACACCAGCCCAATAGCCACTATCAAAGCAAGTCTGTCCTTTGAACATTAATGTCCCTGATCGTGTCTTCTTTACTAACACTCTGTCTCCAATTTCAAATGATGATAATGGGTCATCACTGTCCTCCTCAGCTTTGGGAAGTGTTGAGTGTGTTTTGCACAGCTTCTTCATGAGCTCAGTATTTTTACTGGCATCATCAGAAGAAATAGGATTTGGCACATGCAGAAGCTCCACACACTGCAAAGACATCTTACCTCCCCCTTGCTCTTGTTCTAGGAAGTTCTTCCTTGGGCTGGAAATATATTCTTTAAATAAAGATTGTTCTGAGAGATTACCATCCTGAGTTGAAAAAGCGTCAGTTGACTCTGGATTGAGCGGAGGAAATTCTTCAGGCACAGTGTTATCAGGTAATGGGGGTAATGCATCCATTTTCAGTGATATATCTTCATCCATACACTGTCTAGTCTCTGAGAATATCATTTGTTCTGGTGGAGATGGGAAATCATCCGTACTGAAGCTAGAATCATCATTTTTCATTGCATCTACACCCAAAGGAGGAGGAGGAGGAGGGAGATCTTCACTTGGAAATGACAAATCCTTCTTACTAGAGGATGGCAAGTCAGCACTTCCATAGGACAACACTTCATCAACAGGAGACAGTATTTCTGACAAGGTGTCCTCATCAGCTGGAAGGAGACCCTCATCACTAATAAAAATTGTGTCATCTTCACACTTGGAGGAACAGTTCTCAGCTTGAAACATCTGCTCTTTTGAGGAGTCAGAAGAAAGCAGTCCCCTCCCCATTTCCCTAGGGCCTTGCCTTTCAGCTGTCGAATTACTTTGATTTCCTGTGGCCACCCTCTGCAATGATTCATGTGAAGTGATTCCAGTTTTTGTATGGGGTTCCTCAGAAATTCCTGGCATGGATCTAGGCAGAGACACAATTTTACCGAGCTTGCTGGCTGCAAGTTTCTCATGGAAAAGCTGTGTATTATTTCCACCTTCTGACAGCGATAAATCACTGGAGGACAGACATGCTACTAATTTATCAGTTGCAGTGTCTTTCTCAGGTGGGAAAAGGGCAGGGTTACTAAACTGGTCAGCAACCAAATGCGGATGTTTCATAGGGTCTGCCAGCAGAAACCCCATTAACTCCGTATTTTGATCCACAGACATACTATTAATTTCACCATCCCTTTTCACACTACTGGTTGTAGAACTGGAATTCTGCTGTGTACAGATCTTCTTATTTAAGTAAATATCATCACTGTACCAAGAGCTGGTACCTGCCTCTTTATCCTGCCCAGAAATCTCTGGAGAAGGGGCATTTCTACCATCATCTTCTGAGGCTTCCAAATGTGGTTCATCCATTTCCTCAGCAGGATTATCAGACTGAAAGGAATGTGAAGACTTTGTTTCGGAGCCATTTCCATTGTCAGATGGGATGAAATAAAGCAAGTTATCTGTGCATCCATGATCTGAAACATTTCCAGGATTTTTCTGAGAGCTCTGACAGCATGATGAAATCTCAGGAGTGCAGACAGCTTTGGGCACTTGTTCATCCTGTTTGTCACCAGGTAGCACCTCTTTTCTGGCATTTATTGCTATTAGGGTCTGTGTTTCAGTGTCAGGGAACACCTCAGCATTATCATAGGCAAACTCTTCTGGGATGCTGATATCTGTGTCCTCTCCATTCTTCACCTCTAGTTCGGAATCTGAAACGGAGCTTTCTGAGATGTCAATCCATATGGCAGACACTTTCTGAAAATCTGCAAGTGAAGAGTCCCACTTGGCACTCCCACCTGCCAGAGACAAGCTGGGCTTCTTGCTTCTTCCAGCCTGCACGAAGTATGATCAAGAGTCACTGGATGTACAAGAAACCAAAAAGAAAACCAGTGCACTGCTACTGCACTGCAATTCCCCCCACACTTAGGGACAATATTTGAGAATACAGTATAGCGAAACCTCATATAAAATTATGAGATTCACACATGCCTGAAATGGACTGAAGTCCTGCTCTTCTTGAGCTTCATGACGTATCTGCTTCCTGTGGACCTTCTCCACTGTCAGAGAATCATCCGCTAGACCTTCCTCCGTGGGCGATGTGCTGTCACCTGAAATACACAGATTATTCTGTACAAGAGGCAAACCCACATTTCTCCTTTCTCTAAATTGCACAAAGCAGTCAAGACTAACAGAATCTAAGTCTTGCTTCTAGAAGTTATGATAATGTCTATGCACTGATTCTCTAGGTTATGAAATAGAATAAAGTTTCTGCCAGATTAAAAAAAAAATGAAGCCAAAACACTAATGGTAAAACCATTAGCCTTCCATCAGAGTCCAGAGGGAGAGGATTTACTTCAGATAACTTGATGTCCATGTGTTAGGCTTGAGAATCTAGTTAATATGCAGCCTGTACTATTTCTCTATCATTTAAACCATTGTTATTAAATCTTAATTACACAATAAAAAGCTACAGCCACCCTCACCACAGTATCAAGGAACAAAAGCAGACGTATAGCACATGAGAAAAATGGCACCAACACGAACTGTTGCCATCATATATAAATATTTATAATATATAGATTATGCATACACAGAGCTATATGAACGACATAACTGGCTCATATATAAACAACCAGTTCTATTTTTTATAAGTTGTGCTGAGTGCAAGAAATATGAACTGAAGATAAAACCTGGAAACAAAAATATCTCCAGGATGTCCTCTCGAAATCTCTCTTCAACTGATCTATGGTCTTTTAAAATGAATACCCTTAAATTATTTTTAAAATGCCTCCAAAGAAAGTAAATTGTTAATGACACAATCAGAATAAGTTATGATTTTCCTCTGAGGAAGCGGCATAATCATATCTCATAATAAACCTTTGAGAGATCTCCACCATCTTGCCCAGCAGTGATTTATACATTGGATATAGTGAGCAGGACACTTAGGTAATAAATGAGAAGATCTTCTCTCTTTCTGTCTGGATTAAAGTTTGATTGAAGTGGTTGAAACAGATTGGACATAATAGCATTAAATTTGATTTACCTGTTTCTTGAAGAGTATTTTCTGCCTGAACCAGGCATAAGTTACACAATGTAGAAAGCATCCCCAAGCCTTTCACGGGAAACTTCCCTTCACACGGATTAATATCTTCATTGTTCTTATGATCTAGCTTTGAGCTTGAAATAAATGCCCTTTTCTCCAGCGTAGATTCCTAGAATATAAGTATTTAAGAGATAGAATTAGTGTCTTAAGGGTAGAGGACTATGCTATTGACAGACCATCACAAAGAATAGTTAAGAGATCAGAGATTAACCCTATATGTTCCCACTCGGATTGTACATGGGCTTCTGCACATGTATAACCACTTTATATCTCTGGTGACAGAAATATCTGTGCAACCACTATGGAGAGGGAGATTTTCCTGCTCGAGGACAGGAGGTTTAGCTGTTCCTGGTGCAGCACCAGACTTGTCCAAGGGAGATGGGTTTAGACACCTCACCAGTTAGAAACATAGAGGAAGGGGCAGGAAGGCCGGAGCAAAGCAGCCCAGGGCAAAATACAGTTTTCAGCTGTAGGCCAGTACATGAAGTCAACACACTGCTTCATTTCTAGCTGATGGTCATAAGTGCTGGAAGAGCCTTGTTCTGGTCTTGTCTTAATATGAATGTAATCTGGGGCATATTTCTTTAGGCAGAAATGGAATTCCAGAGATCATTTTCTTACCAGAAATGCATATTTTTTGCCTCCTCCTGGAATGGGTGTGGATATAGGTTCATCTATTCTAGCTGAATTTGCATGTTCCAGATGTAAGAAAACATGATCTTGAGCATTAAATTCTGAAAAGTATAATGTTAAGTTAGTGTTCACAGTGCTCCATTTTTATTTATAAGAAAGTTGGCTACAACTTTCAGTCATAAATGCTCAATTAAAAGTAACTCTTTGAGTAACTCTTAATTTTATCTTGCACATTCCTTGTCACTCCAGAAGCTTAAAGAATCAATGACCTTATTTATCTGAACATTAGCTAACTTGTAATCTGATTACTTGGTAGTAACTGTAATGTCTGCTTCCAAAAATCACTGCACTCTCTCTCCATCTATTACATAAAAATCTTCCACCTTGTTACACCTTCTTTTAGTGCTGAATAGTTCCTTGCAACAACAGCCAGGCTGGAGACTACCAAGGAACAGACCAGCATCCAAAGTTGGCTATCAGAAGCTAAACAACTCAGCAGTCTCCCCCAAAAGAGCATTTAAACTATTCCAAAAAGCAGCTGAGATTTCAGCTTTTGCAGCAAGTCATTCATTTTATCTCAGTGGTCACAAACACGGTTTGTCACAGAAGCCTTTTTAATCGAATACCTGTGTTTTTGTGATCCTTAACCATCAAGAGCGAGGTTGTGTTTTGACCAGGAGTCATTTTTTTGTCCGCTGCTCCAGAAACCTCAGGAGTTTGAGCACCAAGTGACTGCTCCAAGCCCGGGGCCTCCTCTGCC